>PVJC01054677.1:0-10426 GCA_004026665.1 Murina feae | reverse complement strand
ACGGTGTGCCTGGGGGCAGGCCCCTGGCAGGTAGACACACACAGGAGGACTGCTCCGAGCCTCAGATGCGGCTGGGGGCAGGTCCCCAGTGGTGACACACACACATACACACACACACACAAAAGGCGCCTGGCAGACTGGGGCCATCATAGGACATCCACTGAGGGGTCCCAGACTGTGAGAGGGGGCAGGCCGGGCTGAGGGACTCCCTCCACCCTGAGTGCACAAATTTTTGTGCACCGGGCCCCTAGTATAACAAATAAAAGGCCAGAGGCATCACAACCAGAATGACCAGAGACCACAGCACCAAGGCCCCTCGTGAGCCGGCCCCGACCCCAAGCAAGTGGGTAGAGCCAATCAGGCAGGCAGGCAGGCAGAGTGATTAGGGGCGATCAGGTAGGCAGGCCAGTGGTTAGGGGAAATCAAGTAGGCAGATGACCCCTTGCAGGGCTGGCCCTACCCCCCAGCAATAAAAGAGGGAGGCCCAGGCTAGCCAAGCCATCATACCCCAGCCTGTCACATGCAGAGGAGAGAGGGGGCAGTGATGTACAGATGGCAGTGCTGCACAGATGGCAAGCAGTGGCAGCAGCAGGGGTGGGGCCAGCTGCCTGCAGCCAGGGGAAGGAAAGCCCCAATAGGCCCTGATGTCAGGCCAGGCCTAGGGACCCTACCCAAGGGGTCCAGATTGTGAGGGGTAGCAGGCCTGGCTAAGGGACCTCCCCTCCCTACCTCCCAGCCTGGGTGCATGAATTTTCATGCACCAGGCTTCTAGTTCTTTATAAATGTAAGTAATCTACTGAAGAAGTTCAAAATTCAAGTTTGTCAAGATATGTTGAGATGACATGCAAGTAAATATCATTAAGGGAGCACATACGTGCATGGGAAGGAGGGTTACTTCTTCACAGCTGAATCCCTAATTAAGCTACTGCTTCTTGCTTTGTTTCAAAACCTGGACTTTCTAGGTGTTTTTATAGCTTTTGTGCTTCACACTCAGTTTCCATAGCAATTTAGGAAATGTTCACATTGGGAAAATATTCAATAGGGAAAGAGAAGTTTTGAGGACAGGAAAAAGCATCTAACAATATGCCCTGCAGCCTACGGTATAATTACTTTAAAAACCAGGGAATGGAAAACAGCTAAAAAGTTATACCACCATACATCTTAGGAGATTAAAAGTTATCATTTTTCAGACTTGCGCAGGGCAGTTTGTTTCCGCGTGGCACTCTGACTCATGGTGATACATGTGCCTGCAGAGATCACGCCGAGGTAGTGCCATGCCGAGTCCTGCTTCGGATTTTCCCTGAAGGCAGACACAGCTACTACAGCAATCATGATTAATTGTGTGGCACTCTGTTCAACAGCAAGAGGTTCCCTCCCATTTTGCAACAGTGAAGCAGGCTGTCCATGCTGGGTTTTTGTTTGTATGTGTTTTTTGTTTGTTTGATTGTTTTTTTAGTATTTCAATTATGTTACCCTAAAAAAATACTGGTACTGGGATTTAATTGTGTAAATGCTGATAACGAACGTTCAGCAGCCTTTAAAAATGTTTGCCAAAACATTTTGAGTTTTAAATCATGAATCAGTTCAGGCAATAGATATCTATTTTCCTATGATAGTAGAAACTAAACTTCAAATCACATCTATTTTATACTAAGATATGTTTGACTATCTCAGTTAATTTAAGACACCAAAATGCCAAGTGCTGCCTATGTGCCCCATAAATGGCCTAATTGTTGAAGCAACAAAAATGAGTCCAACACACGTTCCTAGTCATCAAGGAATTTCAAACCTGGAGCCTTCCTGTGAATTAATCATGATCAGATGACTTTCTTAGACTTTCAATGGCAATGCTCATGAATGAATCTAGACTTTGTCAATTTTTTCTACCCTCTGCTCTAAAAGTTTCTTTCATATATATTTCTGTGCCAGATGGACTGAAAATCTCATAACATCCCAGGACAATTCCTGCATTTGAATATAGATCAAAGTGGGAAAAAGGGCAAAAATGACTACTGTATACCTCCAAATGATGATAGCATTCATTTCAATAATGCATTCCAAAAACTCAGAAGAATTATAGAAAGTGAACATATCTGTGCATAATAATCATAGCTGAACTATAAAAAAAAATCTCATGCCACAGAGAAGGAATTCTCATCCCATATAGAAAATGAAGGGAACAGAATAATTAATATTCTGAAACCCACAAAGGAGATTTGTGAGACCTTTGACATCAGAGGTGATAAAAGGAGTTTTTCATAAAAAGGCAGTACTAAACTTTATGCCTAACCAGGCAATGTAACTAATAGTAAGCATATCCAAAGAAGGCATAAGCATAACAAAGAAAATTTCTCAGGAAGGTAATTTTTTTTAATACTCCCTTTGTTGCCATTTTTACCCTTTATTGAGGTTCCCATTCTCACTTTTAGGATTTACCTCTAGAATAACTCTTCCAAATAATGTCTGGAAATCTCACATCAATTTTTAGCACTTTAAGTTCATTCTGTCAAAAACTCCACTCATTATCTCCCTTTCTTTTCATAGCACTAATCTATTCCCAATAACTCAAATTCAAACTTTCAGATTTTCTCCTTTTTTCCTACAATATAATACATTGCAAAAATTAATTTTCACACTCTTTTTTCTCTGTACCTCTGACCTTTCTTTTCTGATTCTGTCAAGAAAAGAAAATATGTTGTGGAAAGACCATAGGTTTGCAAATAAACAGTTTGAATGCATTTCTTTCTTTCTATGATTTCAGAAAATAATTTCATTTCTCCAGGCCTCAATTTATTTACATTAGTAAGTACAAAGGCCAGCATAGTATTAAAGAAAGGATTTTCATCATCTCATTAATTCATTTATTCTCTTTTTTTAAAAAAATATACTTTATTTTTTTACAGAGAGAAAGGGAAAGGGATAGAGGATTTGGAACATCAATTAGCTGCCTCCTGCACACTCCTTACTGGGATGTGCCCACAACCAAGGTACATGCCCTTGACCAGAATCAAACCTGGGACCCTTCAGTCCACAGGCTGATGCTCTATCCACTGAGCCAAACCAGTTAGGGCTGTTTATTCTTTAAAAAATATGTGTCTTGTCCTAACTGGCTTGGCTCAGTGGATAGAGCATCAGCCTGTGGACTGAAGGGTCCCAGGTTTGATTCTGGTCAAGGGCACATGTCTGGGTTGCCAGCTCTATCCCCATTAGGGGGTGTGCAGGAGGCAACCTGTCCATGATTCTCATCATTGATGTTTATATCTCTCTCTCCTTCTCTCTTCCTCTCTGAAATCAGTAAAGAAATAAAAAAAAAAATGTGTCTGTGCCTCTGTAAACTAGAAACTATGTTACGCACTGCAGTTTTTTCACCTGGGAGTGTATGGGTCGTTAACTGGGAAGGAAACATTGGAAGATGCCTAGATTGGTGATATAAATCAAGGGAACAAAAAAGAGAATATACTCATAAAAGACATTTGCCTATGGGAGAGAGAATAGAATAGGAAGAAAAGAACGGTGTAGCATTACTCAAAATAAATTCCAGAATTTCATATCTAGACAAAAGTTAATCTGCAAAGCGGTTGGCAGAGAAAATAAGGAAGCCATTAAGTCATAGAATCAAGTTAAGAGAACATTTCAAAAAGGGGGGGGGGGACCCAAAACTGTCAATTTTTGCTCAGAGGTGCCACAAGAGAAACGTGGAAAAAGGCACATTGGATTTTGATTCATGGACATGACCATTGATCTTAATTAAAATTATTTTGGAGGAGAAAATATAAAGTTAGAGTATTTGGCAGATTCTGATTTGTGTTCCAGAATTCATTCTCTGTTCCTCCTGCAGAGTAAAAGACATTCCAATGTTTAGCTGTGGACATGGCTTCTAAAATCAAGCCAACATTTCTCAATTAACATTGCAATCAAATGTGGTCATGTTGTTAATTTATAGATAATACAAGCACAACTTCCTGGTAAGTCACAGCCCTTCTCTTCTTTGCCCAGTGATCAGGATGTGGATCTGATGAAAAGTGACTTTGGCCATGCAGATAAAGGCAACACTTTATAAATATCAGGGCAATAAAACAGAAGGCATGTGGGTTTTAAAAATGTATCAGAAGGGTCCTGACACAAAAAGCTCCAACTTGTATATGAGAAAGATAAATCAGTTTGTTTAGTATTTTGTTAATTTTGGATCTCAGTTGTAGCAGCTGGACTTACATCCATACTAGTATACAATGAATGAAGTAAGAGTTAAGTCACAAAAATGGACACAGCGTGTATAGAAAAAATTTTTCCCTTATAACAATGGCTAAGGAAGGAAAGAGAAAGCAACCAAAGTAGCTGGAAAATTTGAGAAAAACAGTGAACATTGTGAAATGTGTTTATTTCCAATGGTAAAAATGTGGCTATGTCTACAATCCAAAAGGAAGAATTCTAGATGATGGGTAGAGGTTGAATACTAAACGAAAAGGGTCAGGGAAGGGGATATTCAATACTACTGTACTGTAACTGAATGAACAAGGTTTTGCAACAAAAAACAAACTCGTGGGGCAGGTGCTGGTGAAAAAGGAAAGAGGTTTATGTGAGTGCTGGCATCGTGAGAAGATGGGGGACTTTTCAAAAACCCATTTTGAGATCTCAGTGCAGGCAGAGGTTTTTATGAGGATGGAGAGGGAAAGCAGAACTAAGAGGTGAGGGGGAGGGGCTGTGGACATGCAGGCAGTGTACTTGCTGGTCCCGAGATGGATTCTCATGGTCAGCATCCTTGAGTTGGCCAGCTGGTTGAATTTCTGTGTCTGGGTTCTCGGCATTAGCCAGAGCCTTGAAGGTCAGGCTGCTTCTCAGTTCACACAAGAACTGAAAGTCCTGAATTGTGAAATATACTAAAAAACCTTTTAACTTGCAAGCTTTAGTTTTGAGAGAGAAATCAGTTTAGACTACCAAGCTGGGTTTAACATATACTAAAATTAAAATGGGAAGCTTTGTATAAGTGTAGTATATTCATTCCCCATTACAAGGCTGTTAAATGAAAAGAAGCACATTTGATTTATAGTATATTCAATGGTAATGACTTTTCCTCTCTAGTAACAGGAAGGAAGGAGGACAGGGGGTTTATGGATAATAGACAATTTTGTACGATTGCATTGGAAAGTTGTGGGCTATTTGTTGTTCATATTTTATAAATCAAGACATGAGGATTTGATGGGAAAAAAGACTTGAGATTTAAGGGCAGTGTAGAATTATTGAGTATGTGTGTATGCCCACATATGCCAATTCTGAGAATGAGATAAAGAAAAAGGTTAGAATTAAATTATCAATTTGACTCCATTTGAAATTATTGATCTTGAATTTGTAAGGAACTTATCTGACTTTTACAAGCAGTGCTTGACTTTTGCTGTGCAGGTACAGGGAAAATGGATAGTTGGGTTAGCCAGCAATGAACGTTTGTCATATTTAGTGTGATGAAAACATAGCAGAGAAAGATGATTTATAATATTATGAAAAGTGCTATTCAGATGGTAAGCTGTTTTGTGAATAAAATAATGAATGTAAACACATCCCATCTAAATTCCACTGTTTTGGGCTTTCTATACAAAGTTTTGAGTGCCAAATAGCACAAAAATAACTAACAAAAATAAATTTAAATAGGCAAGAAAGATTTCCACATTATGATATCTGTAGGGGAAACACACGTATGTATTCCTAATCTACTTTATTATATTGTACTTAGAAATATCATTGAGATTTCTCATCCATCTATATCTAGTATAATCTGATTAAACTGTATTGGTGCTTGTATTTTTTATGCTTCACTCAACATAATTATATTCAGGTAGTTTAAATCCATCATTGTTTTTTTCTCTACCTCACAATTAGTCAGGATTCCACTTTGCCATGATTAGAGGTTTAGCTTGCAGATCTTTGTCAACTTGCCTTTAGGTACCAGTTCTGCTCTTCCCTTTGGGAGTCAGCTGTTCCCTGGCATTTCTATCAGCTACAGCATTTCCTTCGCACTGAGTCTCTGGTGCCACTTGGCTGCATGTTTGTTTGTTTGTTTAAATATATTTTATTGATATTTTACAGAGAGGAAGGGAGAGGGATAGAGAGTTAGAAACATCGATGAGGAGAAACATCGATCAGCTGCCTCCTGCACACTCCCTACTGGGGCTGTGCCCACAAACAAGGTACATGCCCTTGACTGGAATCGAACCTGGGACCCTTGAGTCCGCAGGCCGACGCTCTATCCACTGAGGCAAACCGGTCAGGGCTTGTTTTTTTTAAAATTTTTTATTTTATTTTTAGTAACTGACAGAATGCAGCTTCTGATTGCCATCTCCTTTTTTTTTTTCCCTTGGGTGTTTTCACCCAACAGAAATAAATTTTCTCTGAGCTACCTGAATTCTTTAGAATTCCAAGGGACTAGAACACATATGCATAATTAAAATTGAAATATAGAAGTACATCATACAAAATTTTATATTTCAAAACTGTCTACACAGGACTTTATAAACATTCATGGGTGTAAGCACTTTACAGAATAATAAAATTAACAATTTTCTGTGAGCACTTTAGCTCTTTCAAAAGTAGTCCATAAGATTCCTGACTTTTTTTTTTTAAACAGAGCATGATTATATTTAATACACAACTTCAGTATAACCAAAAAGTAAAACACCAGAGTAAAATAATAACAAAAAACGTGGTATTTCATTTGCAATGCATGAGAAATGGTTAACATCTTTAGTCATAAGCGAGTTCTTCAAAACCAGTAACAGAGACACTGAAACTGGAAAAAAATAAAATAAAATAATACCTGACTTTTTAAGTGCCAAAGACATTGCAGAATTTAACCTCTGCTCCCAGAAATTCTAGGTCATGTAAAGAGCTTGAGAACCAATGATAAAAAAACAATGCTCACGTACAGTGTTATGTGTGTTCTCATGAAGAGGGAAACCAAAGAGATCAGAAGTGTAGGACAAGGAGTAGAAGATAGAGGGCAGTTATCATTTGTAGAGTAAGGTTTCCTTTGTGGTACTGACTTCTGGTCACTCTGGATTTCAGATTTCTTTGCCCATCAGGACCTCATCTACATTAACACTTTATATTATGTGACAATTAATATTAAACTAGAATTTGCAAAATAGTGTAAAATCATTGTCTCCCCAAAGTTCTGTTCACTTTTAAGGGGTTGTGTTATGATGTACTCACAAGAGAAAGCAAAGACTAAGTCAGGAATATTGCAGGGATGGGAGAAAATAAAAAAGGAGGAAAAAGTTCAGAGGAAGTGAGAAAGTATGGAATGCAAAAAAAAATTGTAGGGAATAAATGGAAAGATTATATCTCGAAAAATATGAGAGAAAAAAAATCACTGACATCTGCCCTAGCTAGTTTTGCTTAGTAGGTAGAGTATGGACCTGCAGACTGAAAGGTCACAGGTTTTACTCCATACAAGGGCACATGCAGAGGTTTCGGGCTCAATGCCCAGTGTGGGGCATGCAGGAGGCAGCTGATCAATGATTCTCTCTTATCATTGATGTTTCTATCTCTCCTTCTCTCTTCTTTCTGAAATCAATAAAAAAATATATTTTAAAAAATCATTGACATCTAATACACTGAATAGTTGAATGAATAACATTCCTACATTCCTGATTAGACTTCAGTTGTGATGAACGTTTACTGAAACCAGTTCTCTTTCTTCAATACCATTTCTTCCTTTACTTGAAGCTACACTAATGGTCTAAGAAATGCTTAAGTGTTGCAATGTGATCAGCTTATTCCTTAATATGTATGTGGAATCTGCAATTACAGGAATTGGGAGCACTGGAGTTTACACTCACTATTTACAAACATAGAATGCATTACCCTTATGATGATCAAATACTCACCCTTAAACCTCATTTCCATCGCTTAATTGTGCAAGTTGTAGAATAAAATGTAATCATAATTAAACTAGGTGTACTTGGTCTGAAGAGATTAAAATGAAAAGTTTTATATACATATGTATATATGTACATAATTTATATATGTGTGTGAATTAAGTAAATAAACAAATTCAGTGAAAATTTATGTCTAACAAGTAAAAACCACAATTTAATATGCATATTACCGTCATCAGGATAGATGTTAAATATTTTAAATAAAAATGTATTTCTAACTACTTTCATTTTGGGCCCTTGTTATACTATTTAGTCTGGACTTTCCCTTCATTTAAGGGATCTTATCTTCACAAACATGTAAAAACATTCTTCCAGATTCCACTGTAATATAATGTGAGAGCAATAGCTGCTAATGACTATGATTATTTGTGTGTGTGTTTACTTCTCTGGATCTCAGAAAAACACTTCAGGTCACTGGCTTTTAGTTTCTAAAAAAAAAACAACCATTTTATTGCTCATTGTTTAGAATTTTTAAAACTTAATTTCAATTTATATCATAATTATATGCTTTATGTGGTTAAGATTATATGTGCAGCCTGTCCCTTGTAAAAAAAAATTTTTTGAAGAATGAGGAAAAAATACCTTTAAAATATATATACCTAAAATTTTGTATTGAGTCACAACTACATTTTTCTTTGAAATAAGTGCAGGAAGTTCTTGCTTTGTACAGTAAAGTATCAAATCAAAAATGACTGCAAGCTAAAAGAGTACAAGGTAACTTTAATAGCAAATGGGAATTTTATTATTTTATTACCTTTAACATTTTTGCCAAAAAGTTAAAATATGTCAGTAGAAATGTATACAGAAATAAAAATAGTGAAATTACATTTTATTTTACATGCTGTACTTTGAAATGTTAAGAACATCGAGAATGATGTTTTACATCTTTATACAAAATGTGTGTCAAAAGTAGTTTAAGTGTTTGACTCCTTAATGTTGCATAACTTACAATATAGAGTAAGCATCTTCTCTATACCTTTGTAAGTCTGGATCCACTTTTAACATTTTATTCTTTGTTCTTTCAGTCTCATGAAATATCTCCAAGAATTTGTTAATTTTTGTCCCCATCATTCTTGGTTTATGATCTTTTTCATCACAACCATTTTCTTTCACCACTTATGTCACCTCCTCTAAGTTCATCTGGATGTATTTCTAGTGCCTCCCAAATAGCCACAGTATCTACATTCCTACGACCTAAAAATCCATTTGTGTTTGATTCAACTTGTGCAAAGTTATTTGAACAACACAATAAAAGGTTCTGTTGTAACGTAGGCATGTTACTCTGTTACTTCCACTGTGTGCTCCGTCATATTTTTTCCAAAGTTTATCTAGGGAAATTGCATGAATTGTTGTATCATCAATAACCTGTCCAAAAGTCTGTCTACAGTAATAGGCTTCAAAAGTTGCAATAACTTTTTGGTCCATTAGCTGGATTGATGAACTTAAATTTGATGGTAAAATTGAAATGTTCGCATTTTTTTTCTCCAATCCCAAAGAGAATCAAGGTGACCTAGAGCATTACCCAATAGAAACAGTACTTGAGGAGTTAAATTATTTTGCCTGTAGTCTCTCTCCATCTCTGAGATATGAGACAACATAACTACATGTATGGCTCTCTGTGTCTGAGCTGAATAACAGATGTGCAGTAGTCTCTCAGCAAAAGATTTTGAAGGAAAAATTCTTCTTTTCCCCTGCTAGGATCTTTGGCTGTTCAGATAATAAAATTAAATAAAACTGGTTAACAGGAAAAAAAATAATTTCATACATAGAGGCATCCCACACATATGAAGCTCTCAGGCAGACAGGCAATTGTGACTTATATGCTGTCCCCAGCTATAGAGAAGTGAATGCAGGTGAGAGACTTGGAAGAGCATGAAGACAATTCACAGAGAGATGGGAAGAGGAGATAATAATAATAATAATAATAATAATAATAATAATAATAATAATATAATAACAATAATAATAAAGTTACCTTTGTAATAATTTTTAAAAAGTACAGCTCTCTATCTAAATTCTTTAAGTCAGTTAAGGGGTAGGTAAAAAGGAAAACATCCTGAGTCTTCTGTTTCTTAAAAATAATCAGCATAGCCCTAGCCAGTTTGGCTGAGTGGATAGAGTGTCGGCCGGTGGATTAAAGGGTCCCAGATTCCATTCCTGTCAAGAGCACATGCCTGGGTTTTGGGCTTGATCCCCAGTAGGGGGTGTGCAGGAGGCAGCCAACCAATGATTCTCTCTCATCATTGATGTTTCTGTCTCTCTCTTCCTCCCTCTTCCTCTCTGAAATCAATAAAAATATATAAAAATAAATAATCAGCCTAAAATAATCCTCATGCCAAAGAGACACATTTGGGAGGCAAAATGGGTTCACCTATAAACAAAATATGGGATTGGTCACTGACCATAGCACACTTCGCTATCTGTGTAGTAATTTGTATTCTGAAGAGCTAGAAGCAAAGTTTATCTAATATAATAAAAGAGTAATATGCAAATTGACC
>PVJC01054676.1:0-10429 GCA_004026665.1 Murina feae | reverse complement strand
GGGGATCAGGGAGCAGGAAAAGGCTGGCCTGACCATGAGGTGGGGTTTTCCCTGCTTTCTGGTGGCTGGAGGAAGATGGGTAGTAGGCAAGCTTGGGAGGCAGGCAGCACCCAGCCCTGGCCACAGCTCAAAAAAAAGAGAACAACATGCAGGGGAGGGCAAGAGTTTGAGAGATCAACATAGAGGGGGTGCCTGCTCCAAGCCTGGGAGCAGGCCCCCAGCAGGTAGACACACACAGGAGGACTGCTCCATGCCTCAGATGTGGCTGGGGGCAGGTCCCAAGTGGCAAACACACACACACACACACACAAAAGGCTCCTGGCAGACTGGGGCCATCATAGGACATCCACTGATGGGTTCCAGACTGTGAGAGGGGGCAGGCTGGGCTGAGGGACCCCCACCGTGTACGAATTTCGTGCACCGGGCCCCTAGTTATTGATATTACCGAAGATCTTCAGTCTTGTCTTCCAATTTGTTCAGGTGGAAACTTGGTGATATCATAAATTATGGTGTTGTTTTGAGAGTTATATGAAGTGAAAAAACACACAGGACAGTGCTGGTTGTGTAATAAATACTCCATTATGAGAAAAATATTTCAAGTCATGATACTGCAGTCCTAAGTACAAGATGGAACATATCCAGGATGAAAAATGGATATGAATGTAACATGTGAAAAGAGATGGTACATTTTTAGGCTGTAATACTGATTCTGAAATTAAGATACATTATACTTTTTCATTTCCTACCTACCTCCAGTTCCTTTATTTCTTTTCATTCCCAACTATGTAGACCTTGAGAAAAGAGGTGGAGGGAATGGGTACTCAACAACATGTAAGTTAACTGACTTGGCCCTCACAACTTTGTAGGTCAATTAGTATTTGTTTTTGGAGGGTCACAAATTAGTGTTATTCAAACCTAGAAAAAAAAGCACACTATTTCCCATGCGATGACCCTAAGACTTTGTCTTTTGTGTGAAGACAAATCTATCCTCTCACACATACAGGAACAAATGTCAACAGGGCATTTGAGTGGAGTGAGGACAGATTTCAGGGTGAGAGAGTTGAAGAGCTGCTGTGCTTAGCACCATGGACAGGACTGAGTGACAACTCATAACACCCGACCTCATGAGCCCTGCTGGCTGGAAAACACTGTGACTCAAAGCGGTCACATGCTTGGGAGTGTCTTTGAACACCATCCAGGCCTCCTTGACCCCCGTCCCGTCAGCTGAAATCTTTCTATTAAACTCAGGAAGTTGGATCTGGGAAAGTATCCTTTTAGATTTTGCAGACTTACAATGAGCAGTTTTGGTTTAAATGAAAAAAAAAAAAGAAGATATTTAAACAATTTCTTATAATTAAAATAATTCTCAATGTAGGATTGAATATTTTGCAATATTTCTTGTGCGGTGTTGATGGATGGCAGTTTTTATTTATTTATTTTATTTTTTAAAATATATTTTATTGATTTTTACAGAGATGAAGGGAGAGGGATAGAGAGTCAGAAACATTGATGGGAGAGAAACATCAATCAGATGCCTCCTGCACACCTCCCACTGGAGGTGTGCCCGCAACCAAGGTACATGCCCTTGACTGGAATCGAACCTGGGACCTTTCAGTCCACAGGCAAATGCTCTATCCACCCAGCCAAACTGGTCTGGGCTGGATGGCAGTTTTTAGCTGGGCCGCTCTGGGACTTTCCCTCAGTTTATACCTCCTCTTAGAGGGTAGCCCCATCAAAGAACTGGCTGGACTGGGAGTATAAAAGCTCAGCACGCTCCCCTCCATTTAAACGCCTCAAAGACAGTTCTCTCCACTTCTCTGTAGAGTGGCTCAGTCTGGTGCCTGCATTGTAGTTCAGTGGTTCCCTCGACCAGTCCTGTTCTTTCACTCCTGAGACATATGGATCCTGACAACTTCCCACAATAAGCTTCCCACATTCTTATAGTCATTTAGGTCTGCTTCCCAGGGAAACCAACCTATGGAAGTTTGGGAGTCCTCTGAAGAACAAAGTGTAAAATGCAAATTAGAAACTGGCTCACTCATCATCTGGTTGGAAGGTGGAACAGGATGGCCCTGCTGGCCCTATTAGTATAAGTCTTTAAATTTTCAGTGTTGTTGAACTGGGATGGTACAACAAGTGAATATCTTGGCATCAGCTATTTGGAAATTAGTTGGGAAATATAATTAAAAGGACTATCCAATTGGATCACTGTTGCTGGGCCACAAAACCTTTGGAGAAAGACAATGAAAAGTTAGTGACTAATTACAAGTTAAAGGTTAAGTGTGAGCCAGAAGAGCTTTTAACAGCATGGCAGAGTCATTTCTGCTAGAGCCAGATGGCTAAATAAGAGATGTGATTTAGGTGAAAGGAACCACGTGCTGCCAACCCATTCTAGGTCTCTGACTTCTAGAACTCGAAGATAACACATTTGTGTTTCAAGGCACTAAATGTGTGATCATTTATTTCACACCCATGGGAAATGAACACAAGGAGTCAGGAATATTTTTAAAGGACAGATGTGATTAAAGATATAAGTACAAGATAAAGTGCACAACTTCTTTGGTGAAAAGAAAAAAGGAAGAAGTGCTGTTTGGCAACAAAGTGTTAAAGGAAAAGAAAATGGTGGGATGGGAAATACTAAGTTCTGAAAGAAAAAAAAACTTTGAATTTTGAGGACTCAAACCTTTCCCCCCATAATTGAAACAAATTATCTAGCCAAAAAGTGCATTAACATGCCTAGCCTATGCTTTACTGACAAAAGAGTTCATTAATCTAGAAATTTTGTAAACATCCCAGGACCATAGCCATGATAAAAAGGTGTATCATTACACCAGACCAATTGGACCATGGGACTGCAGTGACCGGAGCTTTCAGATGACATTGAGTGTGGCATCCCAGTGTAGAAGGTGACGTAGGCCTCTCTCACTTTGGTTTAGCCCAGCAATGCAGACAACCCCATAAAGGTCACTTGCAGCCATGGGACTTGGTACTTAGCAGGTGTGCTGGGTCAGGCACACTGAAAGCACTGGGAAGTAACAACCTAGTACTGATCCCCAACAATGGATAGAGACTAAGATGCAAACCCAAACTGGTCCAGACAAGATGGCGAAAACGCATCTCTCCTGTTTTCCTGTTTAGTATTACTCTGACTCCCAGAAATTGCTCCATGGTACAAATAAAGGAGGACTCAGAGATGGTAGAGAAAGCCACCCTGGCTCAGGACCTGAGGACTGAAGGAAGGACGCAGCAACCAGGCATCCTAGTTGTACTCTCCTAACCCCCGAGCACCGAATTTGACTAATTTGTGGCAGTGGGAAAAACATCTAAAATCAGTCATCTATGAGAAAAGGAAGAACAAAGCCAACCCAAAGCAGACTGAAGGAAGGAATTTATAAAGAAGAAGGAGAGCCCTGGCCAAGTAGTTCATTCAGTTAGAGCATTGTCCTGGTGTGCCAAGGTCCGGGGTTCCATCTCTGGTCAGGGCACATAGAAGTTTAATTACTTAAATAAGTGGAACAGCCAGTCAGTGTTCGTTCTCTCTCTCTCTCTCTCTCTCTCTCTCTCTCTCTCTCTCTCTCTCTCTCTCTCTCTCTCTCTCCTCCCTTCCTCCCTCCCTCTCTTTCAAATCAATCAATAATAAAAATGAAACCATTATTTAAAAAGAAGAAAACTCAATGAAATTGGCTCTCAGCAAAGTGGGAATAGAGGGAACAAATCTCAATATAATAGAGGCCATATATGACAAACCCACACGTAACATCATTCTCAATGGGAATTAACTAAAACATTGCCCTTAAGTTCAGGAAAAGACAGGGATGTCCACTTTCACCACTCTTATGCAAGATAGTATTGGAAGTCCTAGCCACAAGCAATCAGACAAGATGGAGAAATAAAAGGCATCCAAATTGGAAAGGAAGCAGTAAAACTGTCATTATTTGTGGATGACATAATACTGTATATAGATTTTGTCAAAAACCTATTGCAACTGATAACATTTAGTAAAGTAACAGGATACACAAATCAATGTCCAGAAATAGGTTGCATTTGTATACATCAATAATGGACTATCAGGGAAATGAAAAAATTATCCCATTTACAATTGTATTTAAAAAACATACCTAAGAATAAATGTAAATGAGATAAAAGACCTGTACTCAGAAATTTGTAAGATACTGAAGAATAAAATTAAAGAAGGTACAAATGAAACATGTACTGTGTTCATAAATAAGAAGAATTAGCATTGTTAAAATGTTCAGACTGCCCAAAGCAATCTATAGATTCAATGCAATTTCCCTCAAAATATCAATGGTGTATTTCACAGAAATTGAACAAGTAATCCAAAAAGTTATATGGAACTACAAAATATTCTGAATAGCCCCAGCAATCTTGAGAAGAACAAAATTGTTGGAACCACGCTACATGATATCAAATTATACTACAAGGCCTTAAGTAATAAAATCAGCATGTTATTGGTATAAAAACAGATACGTAGATCAACAGAATATAGAAAGCCCAGAAGTAAACTCACACTTATATGACAATATTTAATAAAGAGGCAAGAACATACAATGGGGTAAAGACAGTGTAGTCAATAAATGATGTTGAGAAAATCGGACAGACATGTGCAAAAACCTAGACTACCTCCTTATACCACAAACAAGAATAAACTACAAATGGATTAAATCCTAAAGGTAAACAGGGGCAGTAAAATCTCAAACATTTCTGCCCTGGACACAGCGGCTCGGTTGGTCGGCCATTGTTCCTTGCATCAGATTGCCTTTGTGATTCCAGGTCAAGGGGATATGCCTAGGTGACTTGGTCCCTGGGAGGAGGCATGTGGGAGGCCACCGATCTATGTTGCCACTGTCACACGGCAGTGTCTCCCTTCCCCTCTCTCTCTAAAAGTCAATAAACTATTCTTTTTTTTAATATTTCAAGAAAATCTATTTTAAATATAATGTTACATACAATAAACATTAATATTTCAAGAAAAATGATTTTAAGTATATTAATCTTACATGCAATAAACATTAATATTTTAAGAATAAACTATTCTTTGAACAAAAGTGTATTTAAATATATTTTTATTGGTTTCATAGAGAAGGGAGAGGGAGAGAGAGATAGAAACATCAATGATGAGAGAGAATCCTTGATTGAGTGCCTCCTGTGCACCCCACACTGGGGATCAACCCTGCAACCCAGGCATGTGCCCTGACCAGCAATCAAACCATGACCTCCTGGTTCACAGGTCGACACTCAACCACTGAACCACACCTATGGGCTACCCATACATTTTTTGACAGCTCAATTGATGATTCTTTTTTTCAGATTTACTCCACCTAAGAGTCATAATGAAGATGTGGGTCCTTCAGTGCCATTCAAAGTCATATATATCAGAATCCTTGAGCATGTTTATCCTTATTCTAGGATTTGAGTGTGTTTTTTATATTCTAATATAATATTTTTGTATTTATTATTTTTAAACTTTTTGGTGTCATAATTGGTACTGACAACACTGAACTTTACCTGAGCCCTCTCATCCTGGCACCCAGCAGCTGTTACAGAAGTTCCTGCAGGGCTTTGTGTTGGTGAAAACAGAAACGCTCTTTCTTACATTATTACTTAGATAGGATTGTGGACAGCACTATTGCTTACCTGGAACAAAGCCAGGCACAAACCTTACCAACGCCATTTTTTTCTCTTATAATTAGCTGAACTGGTTGTCCCCATTGATCATTTGGAACAAATGCTGTGACATGACTTAATCACACCTAATCAATCTTCTCTCCATCTCCCCGGATCCCTGAACTGCGGCTCATCCTTGAACAGTATAATTAGGACAACCCCCTCTTCTAGACTAGGCAAACTCTGGGTAAAAGGTGTTCACAATGGTGGGTTAGGCTACCTGCTCATCCACCCCCCCGTACCCCCTGTTCTTTCTAGACTTGTCGACTACTCTAGGAAAAGGAAAGCCCTTTCTGTCTGGTCTTTGAGACCCTTTTAAATCTCGTGGTCAGAGCATTCTCCCTACTGAAATCATCTTTTGTATAAAGTCCATCTCCCCCACCCCCCTCATTGATTTCAGAGAAGAAGGGAGAAGGAGAGAGACGGAAACATCAACGATGAGAGAGAATCATTGATTGGCTGCCTACTGCATGCTCCCTACTGGGGATTGAGGCTGCAACCTGGAGAAGTGCCCTTGGTTGGAATTGAACCGGGGATCCTTCAGTCCACAGGCCAACACTCTGAAGTCTCTCTTTAAATAAACCCAGATTTTTTTAGTTGATAGTGTTAAATATGTGTTCCACGTGTGCTTAAAAAAATAGGCTTGCCGGGCCAGTGTGGTTCAGTGATTGAGTGTTGACCCATGCACCAGAAGGTCACCAGTCTGATTCCTGGTCAGGGCACATGCCCAGATTTCAAGTTCATTCCCCAGCAGGGGGTGTGCAGGAGGCCGCTGATTGATGTTGATATTTCTCATGGATGTTTCTATCTCTCTCTCCCTTCCTCTATCTCACTCTCTAAAAACAAAAACAAAAACCAAAAACATTAAAAAAATCTATATAATATGGTCTGTGATTTTGTGATACAGAGTTTAATTCACAAGGTCAAACTAACTTTTACATTTTTCAGTTTTTTGAAGTCTTGAATCATTTTGAAGTTTTTAATAATCTCATTATTTGCATCTCTTTTATAATGATACTAGAGGCCCAGTGCATGAATTCATGTATTAGTGGGGTTCCTAGGCCTGGCTGGCGATCAGGGCCGATCGGGGCCATCTCACCCAGTCCTGATTGGGGCCAGGCCAATAGGGCCTGCCAGCTGGGGGATTGAGGGGGGGGCAGGTGGAAGTAGGGACCACTGAAGGTTGGCTGGCGGGGGTGGGGAGGGCGGACAGCGGGAGGTTGGCTGGCCGTGGAAAGGGACTGGGGGAGGTTAGCCGTCTATGGGAGGTCAGCTGTCTATGGGAGGTCAGCTGTGGGAGCGCACTGACCACCAGGGGGCAGCTCCTGCATTGAGCATTTGCCCCCTGGTGATCAGTGTGTGTCATAGCGACTGGTCAACCGGTTATTCCGATCTTTTAGTTGTAACTGTCGCTTAGATTTTATATATATACTAGGGGCCCGGTGCACAAAAATTTGTGCACTCAGGGGGTGGGGGTCCCTCAGCCCGGCCTGTGCCCTCTTGCAGTCTGGGACATCTCGGGGGGATGTCCACCTGCTGGCATGCCTGGCCAGCCTGGGTGAGAGGCTGAGAGCCATTTTCAGGCTGCCCACAGCCCCTTCAGGGTTCGTGCACTGGGGGGTGGGAAGGCTGGTGAGTGCAGGCCTGGATGTTTCCCACTGGAGGGCTCACAATTGCACACGCCTGGTGGGCCCACACCGCTGAGGGGACACACCTGGCGCAGAGTTGGGTGGCAAGCCAGGGGCGGACGCTGGTGCAGGATCCCTCGGTGGGGCCCTGCTGCTGAGCAAACACACCCGGAGTGGAGCCGGGCAGTGAACTGGCTTCGGATTCTCCGCACTGTGCAGCAGACGTTCCTGCATGCCCTGTGGAGACCCCTGGGGGGTGGATGAAGGTAGCGGACCCTGGACGGGTGCTCCTGCATGCCCCGCAGAGGCCCCCAGGGCAGAGCCAGGCAGCAGACCCAGGATAGGCGTTTCTGGACACCCCACGGAGGCCTCCAGGGCAGAGCCAGGCAGTGGACCCAGGACGGCTGCTCCTACACACCCTGCAGAGGCCCCGTGCTCCTGCATGCCCCAGGGAGGCCCCCAGGGGGTGGAGCCAGGCAGCGGACCCAGGACAGGTGCTCCTGGATACTCCTCAGAGGCTCCCGCGGGCGGAGCCAGGCAGCAGACCCAGGACAGCTGCTCCTGGACGCCCCAGGCCAGACCCCCCCCCACTGAGCTGACACACCTGGCACAGCTATGCCGGACGGCCGTGGAGGCTCCCAGTGCAGAGCCGCCCTGCCAGCCTCCATCTTGGCTGGGTTAATTTGCATACAGCCGCTCTGATTGGCTGGTGGGCGTGGCTGTGAGCAGAGGCTCAGCCAGCCTACGCAGGCAGTTGCAACAGAAGACTTTGGCTATTGGCCTCCATCTTGGCTGGGTTAATTTGCATACAGCCGCTCTGATTGGCTGGTGGGCGTGGCTGTGAGCAGAGGCTCTGTCAGCCTAGGCAGGCAGTTGCTACAGAAGCCTTTGGTTTGTGGCTGGGTTAATTTGCATACAGCTGCTCTGATTGGCTGGTGGTAACGGTCAAATTTGCATGTTTCTCTTTTATTATATTAGATAGATTACAGGGAGATATAGGTCAAAACTTCCAGTGAATAAGGAAATACTGCTTTTATTCATGTGAATGTGTTCATTTCAGTCCCTTGTAAATTTTATAACCAGCAAAATTCCCTGTGAACAAAATAGATGCTTGACTTTGATCTGTAATTGGGTTTTCCCCAAACAGTTCTGAGTTTGATAGAAAAGGTCATAGCTATTCATGTGAAAATGGGAGCCTGTGTTGAAAGCTCTTTTGTGGCAACATGGCTGGTTGGTGATATTACCACATACAGTAAATCTACATAATCTGCCTTGTCAAGATTGTCAAATCTAAATTGAACATTGTATTAAAACACATATATATTCAGAAAGCCAATGCCTGGAATGGTTTGATAAAAAGATGGGTTAAAGCTTTCAGTTAAATAATAAGAAAGCTCACTGCATGGGAGAACATATTTGGCAATGTTATCACTGATAAGTGTTTAATTAATATCCAACATTTACAGGGAACTCATACAACTTAAGAAAGATAGAAAGATAAGCAACCCAATCAAAAACTGGGCAACAGACCTAAATAGATACTTTTCAAAAGGGGACATACAGAAGGCCAAGAGACATATGAAAAAATGCTCAAAGTCACTAGTTATACGAGAGATGCAAATCAAAACAACAATGCAGTATCATCTCACACCTGTCAGAATGGCTAGCATCAACAAATCAACAAATGACAAATGCTGGCGAGGATGCGGAGAAAAAAGAACCCTTGTGAACTGCTAGTGGGAATGCAGACTGGTGCAGCCACTGTGGAGAACAGTCTGGAGTTTCCTCAAAAAACTAAAAATGGAACTCCCATTTGACCCAGTGATCCCACTTCTAGGAATATATCCTAAGAAACCAGAAACACCAATCAGAAAGGATATATGCACCCCTATGTTCATAGCAGCACAATTCACCATAGCTAAGACTTGGAAACAGCTTAAGTACCCATCAGCAGATGAATGGGTTAAAAAGCTGTGGTACATCTACACAATGGAATACTACACTCTGGTATAAAAGAAGGAATTCTTACCATTTGCAATAGCACGGATGGAACTAGAGAGCATTATGCTAAGCGAAATAAGCCAGTCGGAGAAAGATAAATATCACGTGATCTCACTCACTTGTGGAATATAGAAAACAACATAAACTGATGAACAAAAACAGATCCAGAGACAGAAACATTGATCAGACCATTAATCCACAGAGGGAAGGTAGGGGAGGGTGGGGGTAAGGGAGAGGGATTAACCAAAGGACTTGTATGCATGCATATAAGCCTAACCAATGGACACAGACACAGGCGGGGGGGGAGGAGGGTATGAGTGGAGGGGGGGGATGAGGGGATAAGGACACATATGTAATACCTTAATCAATAAAGGGGAAAAAAGCTTTCTGTTATCTCAGGCTTAAATGTAGAGATCAATATTGAGGATGCACAGTATAAGTGTAATCAAGTCAAGAAATCTTTCAAAATGGTTCCTTAGTTTCCTAACATGGAAGAATCCTTCCTAGTATCAAAACCAACATTTGCAGTAGAAATAGGGAAAGTTTCAATCCATTCTTCCTTAATAAACAAATGTCACAGCTATACATATTAGAGAAAAAATATACAAATACAATGAATTGGGTCTGTCTTTAGGAAGGATGAATCTTGAGGAAGCATGAGAATCTCCTACTTGGGGAGGTGTCTTAAAATATAATGCACTGGACAATGTATTTTACCAAGAGCCAAACTTTAGTAAATATACATGTAAAAGGCATCTGAAAAATACATTGTGTGGCAAAGTTCTTACTCAAATGTCAACACTTGGGGGATAATAATGATATTAAGTTTGTAATGAAATCTTACACATTTTATGAGTAATGATATTCAAACCTTATAAAATATTAGGTAAGTCAAATGTAATGAATGTCAAAAGAATATAACAAAGCCATAACTTTGGGAAACATCACATAGTGAATATGGCAATGACACCTTATCAATTTACTAGGGGCCCGGTGCACAAAAATTTGTGCACTCGGGGTGGAGGGAGTCCCTCAGCCCGAACTGTGCCCTCTCACAGTCTGGAACCCCTCAGTGGATGTCCTATGATGGCCCCAGTCTGCCAGGCGCCTTTTTT
>PVJC01054675.1:0-10419 GCA_004026665.1 Murina feae | reverse complement strand
TCCCTAAGTCTTTTTATCTTGCTTTGCAGATAGCCTATCTACCCTACTCCTGACCTGCAGTTTAAACATTCTTGTGTTTCCTTAAGTGCTAGATTCTCAGCATCTATGACTTCATACTATTTTATACAGATGTTTTCTATTTTGTTTGAGTTATATTTGTATCTCTGTTCTCACTGTCATAGTTTGGGCTTGTTTAGGGTTAGACTTGTCTTTAGTTCATTCTTGTCTCCCCAATATTTCATGATTCTAACACAAAGACATGATCAAGAGATCAGAAATTAATAAAAGCATGAACATTCTGCTCAGAGCCATAAATAGAAAAACCTTCAGTTCTAGATTCCTTACTCCAGATAAGAGTCAAACCAACTGAAACACACTCAAAGGCAAAGGGTATCAACTAACTTAAAAAGAGAAGTTAAGGCTTTTTATTCCCCCATCTTGGTCCCATGTTCCCTGCACAAAATGCCCAGTGAAGCCTTAGAAACTGTCTCTGGTACAGAACAGGAATTGCCATAGCCCCAGGCTGGGACAGGGTCTAGAACAGAATCTGACAGTCATGTATCAGAACTAGAGCTCAAGGAACAAGATTCCACACAGGCAACCACACAACAAGGCCAGCTGTCAGCAACAGCTGAAATCAATGAAAAACCAGTCAGTAAAGCAATATGGAGCTGAGTAAAAAGAAGGCTCAAAAGGCTATGTCCAAACTAGATCTTCTATAGGTTACAGATGTTACTAGGTTACTATCCAGACATCTAAGAATGCCCACTTTGTCCTCGCAAAACCAGAGGTGTCCAAGAGCCCAGCTGCAGTTACCTACATAGTGTTGAGGGAAGCCAAGTTCGAGATTTTATTTCCGCAAGCACAGGTAGCAGCTGATGATACAGTCAAAGTTCGAGGTGAAGCTGCCTTCAACATTCAAGAAACACACAGACTCCAACTGTATAAGAGGAGCGTAAAGAGGAAGAGGCTGATGAAACAGGTGTGGAAGTTAAAGGCATAGAACTGGTCATGTCAAGGGCAAATGTGTTGAGAGCAGAGGCAGTCTGTACCCTGAAGAACAACAAGTAATAACGTTTTTCTGTAAATTCCATTATGGAACTCACAGTGTAACCATATTAAAAAAAAATGAGAACATTTTTTTTTCTCTTTCTTGGGGTGTTTCTAAAAAGAAATGGCAGCTTGGTTTAAAATTTTGTACTGTTTCTATCATTAATAAAATTATGGCTTCTTGTGTGATGAGTTAAAAAAGAGCACTCAAGGAGCCAATGATACCTTGTTTTGAGAAAAGGATACCATAGAAGAGATGGAGATGGGGTAGGTGCAAAAGTAGTGGGTGATAGATAGAAATCATAGGGTGATAGTCTGGGGTTTAGGTAAGGAAGATTTTTTCTGAGTCAAACCTGCACAGGAGATATGTTCTGGTCAGTGGAGATTTTCAAACAAAGACTGAAAACTCCTGGACAGCAATGTTTAATTGATATTAAAGGCCCTTTCAACTCTGCTTCTGCCTGATGTTCCAGCTTGTCAAGGACTCCCCTACTCTGTGACACTGAGAATATCATGGCTGGGAATCTGTGTGGCCAAAGCAGAGGCAAGTTTTCAGTCCCTGATGTAAGACACCATGTGCCTTCCACCCTTAAAGCAGTCCCTGGAAGCCCTGTCTGAAAGTGTTTTGGAGGCTACAAGGGCATTTTCGTGAGTAGTATTCTTTTCATAGAAAACCTGCATGAAAATAAAATGTGGGGATTTTTCTATCTCCATCATTGGTTAAACAAATCATAACTAAGATACAAACACTTACATATACATCAATAGAAATTCACTGGAAGATCCTGAGACTGAATGAGAATGAAAGAACCACACAGAGGCACAAGCAGAATTGTAGACAGAAACACACTTTTTGTGTGTACACTTAGAAGACACAAATTGGTTTAAATTCACCTGAGAGAGCTTTGAGAAGTGTCAGTTGGATTTGAAGAGCTCACAGGGGTTCCAGAATGGGCCTCTGGCAGGCACTAGCCAAGAGAAGAGGCAAACTTTATATTTTTGAAGGAGAGCTCCCAGAGGTCAGTGCCTCCAGGGTCCTGTTTTGCCTAAGTGTGATGCTGTGCTAGTGATGGGAAAAGGAGGATTAGATCTCACCTTGGGAACAGAGGGAAAGAAAAAACATGTCCCCTGGAGATAATTCCCTCTCTACACAGAGAAAATCAAATTCTAATTCATTCCTCATGATGAAGAATAGGATGGAGACAAATCTTCCAAACTCCATAACAACATCCCCTTCTAGTGGGAATTATCCAGTCTCAAAACT
The DNA here is from genome assembly GCA_004026665.1 of Murina feae. NCBI lineage: Eukaryota > Metazoa > Chordata > Mammalia > Chiroptera > Vespertilionidae > Murina > Murina feae. The sequence goes on along the minus strand of PVJC01054675.1, from coordinate 8,105 downwards.
GGAACTCTGAGCACAGAACCTGGAGTTTATTTTTCTGAATTCTGGGCTTAAAATCTATATTCTATGAAGAACCTAAAGCTTAGAGCCTGGTGAGAAAGTTGCAAGACTCAGAGCCCAGGGGACAAAGCTTAAAGCCCAGATCCAGGCCTAGAATTTAACCAGAGAGGATGTAACCATGGCTACCTTTACTCAATATCATTACTGTTCCCTACTTGATTCCCACTCAACCTTTCACCAAATTGCACAAGGTTGCAATTTCTCCAGGAGAAATATCCCAGGGTACTGAAAGACCATGGGGATCAAAGTCACATAGAGGTAGATTTGATTTCTAGCTTTGCCGTCTACCCACTTTATGATTACAGGAGATTAGCATTTCTTCAAACTGGAATCTGATCTGTAGAGAGGACTGTATTTATATACAGAGGGTAGAGAATGGGGGGGAGCGATATTTTTAATGTAATTGTACCATACATAAGTTTTTCTAGAGGTCTCAATTTCAGATCCCCCAAATAATTACTTTCCCAAGTACCTAGTTTTCCCATTTCATTTTATCTCTTCCTTATTTCAGCCTCAGATATAGTAAGGCTGTAGTGAGAGAAGAATTGGCAGGAGAGAGAGAGTTCTTTTGCTTTTGTATTAGGCGGTGGAATGTATCCAGGGAAGCAAATAGAAGATGAGCATGAGTAATATTTTTCCTTCCTTTTATGGAACTTTGAAATATTTTTAAGAAGAAGTTTGAGAGCTCTCTCTACTTTTCATTATTACAGAGTGACTGTGGAGTGGATAGATGACTCATCAAATTTTCTGGGTTAGTTATTCCTGTGCTATATCTGCACCGACTGGTGGAGATAATAGGCTATGAGTCTGTGTTTTCCTTCACTACCAACAGCATTTACCTAGAAGTCAGTTTCTCCAAGTTTTACAAACCATTCACAATCTGATTTAGGAAATCTCTCAAGATCTCATTTCCCAAACTTTGCCATGGAAATCTCTCTGTCTAAACAAAGCTGCTTGAAATTGTTCTAAATATTCTAGTCCAATATTATAGGTTAAAGGTTCTCAACCTTTAATGAATATCTAAACAAATTGCTGAACTTTGCTCCCTAGAATTTATAGTTCGGGATATATGAGGAAGGGCCTGAGAATGTGCATACGTAACAATTTCCCAAGTGATGTTGATCTTGCTAATCTGGGAATCCCACTTTGAGAACCACTTTTTCAGACTCTTATTACTCATGAGTCTTGTTATTGTTGTTACACATCAGGTCAGCATTACCTGAGTCGTGTTAGAAAAAAAGAATCACTGTGCCTCTCAAGTTTGAATCATCCAGCAGTTTTATTCAATGCCACTTGAAATCAGTAGATCTTGTATGCGGTCTAATATTCTGCTTTTCTAACAGGCTGCCAGATATACGAAGGCTATTGTTCATTGGGTCACACTTGGACTAGTAAGGTTCTATAATTTCTTGCCTAAGTATTTTTCTCATATTTATGTCAAAAATTATTACCTTCCCTTCCTCCTGCCACCTTGTTCAAAGTGCTCTAACCACTTTCATCCTTTAGACGCTCCTTCACAGAAAGAGAACAAAATGTATCCTGCTTTCTACAAACCAAATGGGCTCTCTCTGTCACATGAAGCACCAAGCTTACATAACTTTTGTCTCCAGTGTTTATCATTTCCCTCATTCTGAGTGAAAACAGTTATTTGTGTTCAAGCTTATTTGCACTGTAGAACTTCCATTATTTCCACACATCAAACATTTTTTCAGGGCATCTTTACTCTTTCTTTATGTTTTTCTTTATGTTTTAAGAGATATGTCTATCTCTTACTTAACAATATGTGCTACTCACCATTCTAATATGCTTAACAACGAGCACAGCGTTTTTCACACAGTAAATATTCAAAACACATGTATGTCATTTTATTGAGTCAAATGTTCTTTTATTGGTTCTATATTCACAACTATAAAGATTCTGGTTCTGCTCCTCCTTGCCTTAAGCATTTCTTAAGTTGGCAAACAAGTCCCAGTTCTTTCTGCAAAGGAGTTCTCTCAGGGTCTTCAGCCTTCCTCAGCTCTAGGATTTATAACAGACTTTGAGGATCCCTCTGCGTATCTCCTTTGTCTTCACACTGTAGATGATGGGGTTGAGCATAGGGGGTACAAATAGGTAGACGTTGGACATCATGACGTGAGCAACAGGTGGGGCACTTTTCCAGAAGCGGTGGATCATGGAGACAGCAATTATGGGCACATAGAAAGCCAGCACTGCACAGATGTGTGATATGCAGGTGTTGAGTGCCTTGAGCCGCTGTTCCCGGGATGCAATGGCCAGCACAGCTCTCAGAATCAATGCATAGGACAGCAGGATGAAAGTTGAGTCTATGCCATAGGTAAAAATGACCACAAAGAGTCCATAGATGTTGTTAACACGGACATCTCCACATGCCACTTTCATGAGATCTGGATGGAGGCAGTACGAGTGATGTAAAACATTGCCCTTGCAGAAGGGAAGTCGTTTCACCAGGAAAGGGAAAGGCAAGAGTGTAGTAAAGCTCTTGGCAAGGATGCCCAGGCCCATAGCCAAGATGCAGCTGTTGGTGAGCACAGTGGCATAATGTAGTGGGTCACAAATAGCCACAAAACGATCAAAGCTCATTGCCAGTAGTATGCCTGATTCCATGAAAGAGAAAGTGTGGATGAAGAACATCTGAACCAAGCAGGCATCAAAACCAACATGGCGGTAGTTGAAGCAGAAGGTAGCAAGCACAGTTGGGAGTGTTGAGAAAGATACCCCCAGATCATTGAGAGAGAGCATAGAGAGGAAGTAGTACATGGGCTGGTGCAGAGCAGGCTCCCGAACCACCAAAGCAAGGATGCTGAGGTTGCCTGCAATGGAGATCAGGTACAGGATACAGAAAACCAGGGCAACCCATGCTTGACCTGTCTGCATCCCAGGAATACCTGTCAGCTGGAGTGTATCTGGCTGGAAGGGGGTGCCATTGAGGCCCAACATGGCAGACAGTTGTGAGAGTATAGATAGGAATGAGCCCAACAGGGTGTTTTGAGGAGTTCTTCACTTTCTTTCAGACATCCTGTCTCCAACACAAAAGGTCATATATTAAAAGTGTTTGTCACTGTTCCTGTTTCTCCTATTAGATGACCAGCTCTTTAAGGATAGCAATTGGGTTCTACTCATGTCTATATCACCAGTGACCAGTACTCTGTCTAAGCCATAATAGAAACTCTGTGAAGGTGTGATGATCAAATGAGTGCCCATATCATGGTAAGGCAACAAGGTAGGAGATATGATGAAAAATCTCCTAATTCTCACCTTTACTTCCCTATCTTACCCCAGAAGCCACATTTGGGAGTTTGCGGGGGGGGGGGGGGGGGGTGCGTTTAGAGCTTAACATAGACAGGGAAAGAGAAACATTGCTCACACCTTTGGAAGTTCTTTGGTGAATGCTGTAGATTAAGCTTCTACAGCTGTACAATTGCAGTTTTAATAACTGTAACTCAAATTTCACTTCAGCCTCCCAATCCTTCCCCATCAGCCTACCCCTGAATAAGTTGACACCAAAAACTGCTCCACCTTTGAGAAACTTAAATTCCATTTTTTTAAACATTCTGACCACGTTCTTCTATATTCCAGCCCTCTTACCTTCTTATGCTCATGCACTTGCTCTCAGGGTCTTGATAATTCTTCCTTTTTCCTGGTCTGTTTGTCTTTTAGCACTTTCTTCCTCACTTTTTGCTGATCTGCTCTCCCACTAGAGCTGGAATCTTCATCTCCTCTTTGCTTCTCTTTCACAGTCACACAGCAAACCCCAACTTTCATAAATTCTATAATCAAACTGGATGTGCAGCTGGATAAAATCAACAAAGCAAGTGTTTTGTTGGAGAAAAAAACCTGACGATTTACCACTGCCTAAATTTTAAATTTATTTACATCTTTAGCCATTCTTTTCCCCTGGTTCCTGAGAAAGAGATGCCCCTCATTCTCCAAGGATAGCACTCCACCTTCAGGATTCCATTTCCTGCCTTCTTCAGAGAACTTTTTCATTAGTCCATTGTATGCATCAGCCTCTCCCTTTATGCCCCTTTCCCTTCAGGCAAAAGCATGTGCAAGACCATCCCATTATAAAAACAAAAGCTTCCCTTTCTAGCTGCCATTCTATTACCCTTACTCAATTCTTAGTCAAGCTTCTTGAGACACTGTCTCTCCAGATCTGAAGGAAGGGAAGCTTGTTTATGTTTTCATTTCTCCAATTTTATTTTGAAATCCTCACTGCTCAGTGTATTATAGTGAGGCTTCCACGTTGCATCTTCCCAACTGAAAACAATTTCTCTATGGTCACCCCTGGCCACTTGTTACTAAATCTAATAATAAAATTCTCAATACTCGTCCATTTGGCCTTTCTACCTGAGTTAACTCTGTTGGTAACTCACCTTTTTAGAACTGCCTTCTTACTTTGGAGGGACCATTTCTTCCCATTTTTCTCCTACATTGACATCTCCTTCTCTACCTTCTTTATTGAATCCTATTTCTCTGTTCTTGTCCTTCAATAGTATCAGATTAACTCCAGGAAAAGTAAGCAATATTTAGAACTGTGCAAACTGAGAAACCATATCAAAACAAACTTTTTCTCAGCCTTTGTCCAAAATATCTCTGTAACGATATTTCCATGGTACCAGGTATCTCATAGCTAAAGCTCTATTCTGGGAGTTAGGCATAATTGTCCTCCTATTTCTTTAACTTTTCCTGGATTTTTCATTCTCTCTTTGTAAATACAGTGAAAGTAGATGGCTACAAGAGCTTGGATAATGCCCAGATATCATTCATAATCCTGAAAGTATGAGCCATGGAAAGGAATTTGTCTATTTGTTTTTCTTCCTTCCAAATGAAAATTTAAATGAGCTCATTAATCAGTAGGACTTATTTTTTTGTTCTCCACCTCTAAACCTCTCTTCCTCTCAACCCAGGTTTAAAGGCAATGTTCCAAGAATCTTACATCCAGCCTATCCAGATCTACTTTTTTCCATAGATTTTCTATAATCTTCACTCTAAGATTATCTTTAGGTTCTGAAGAAACAGAAAGGCACTCAGGGCACCAGATCCTAAGGACTCTCTTATGAGATAAATCTACCCCACTAGCCTTAACCTCTGATGTACAAATTTAAGTATTCCAGAAGATCATATTTCATCCATGCTCCAGATTTCCCTCAGTATGGAAAGCAACTTTGAAAATGTCTTCCCCCAAAGAGAATATCCTTCACCATTTTTTATTTGCTTTGATTGTGGGGGTGTCAGTTAAGGCTTCCTAAATGTAACGAATTCTAGGATGAAACATTAAGATGATGGACACACACACAAACAATGCCCTTCTTTCACATAATATGTACATGAACATGCACACACACAAATGGTCACACAAAGGTACTAGCAAATATACATCTCACACTTGTACTCACAATTACACACTCAGGTTTTTATGGGTATTATCTCACATCAAACAGAAATTATTGTACTCTTCCTCGAGCACATATACTACTAGCAAAACCACAGAACTTAAGAAGGATGATACTTACTCATCAGTGTTATACACTATGTTTCAGATGTCATCCTTGTTTATACCAATCTGAACTCATAAACATACACACAAATATACACACACTGCTAGAAATGCACAGTATTAACAGACCACATTAATACTCCACCAATTATATTCCCATGATCTACTCACTATTGAAAATGCAGTTAAGATTAAAGATCACATTGTTGAATGACTTCAGTCCACTTGGTTCTGTGATTTTGTTCTCCAGCTGCACACCCAAGACTTAGATATTTGAGGGTACTTTTTAGAGGAAAATCTAAAATACCCTCAAAACAAAATCTAGATCTGATGAATCAGCCCTTTCATAAGGTTATGTGGTTTGGTATTAGAATTTTGATTCAGTTGGGTACCTGGCATCAGTGTCTGTAATCATGGGCTTTGGAAGGTGACAGATTTGTCTCATGTTTGGAGGAGAAATATGAGGGTCAGACTCAGTCTGGGGTTGCAATAAGAGTTTTCAAGTTTGGGATAGTTTTAGGGAAGAGGCCCAAGAGGGCATCTGAGGGAAGGGCACTCACTGGGTGGCAGAAGTTTCTTTTCCCTGTAGCTGGATGTACTGCACTGTGGATCCACCAGGTAGAATGGCATCAGCTTGCTCACTGAAGGACTCATAAATTTATGAATACCCCAAGAGTCCCTAGGATTTGTTTGTGGTTGGAGGAGGAGAGTGGAAACAACGGAGAGGGTGGGATCAATCAGCACTATTGGGCCTAGGAGAATTGGTCCTAGAAGAATACCTTTCTTGGCTCCATTAATCCCTGATGTCATCATCTATATTCATTACTATGTTAATCCTCCCTTGATCAGAGAATGCAAACACTTCTATGCACATAAACAAATTTCCTCATTGACATTCCAACAACCCCAAAGATACTCCTTTAGACATATTCAACTATATATTTTTTTGCTAGCATTGGCTCTTTCAGATCCATATGCATACAAGCAGATAAATGCAAATACATACAACTGCCCAAGAGCTAGGTCACTAATTACATATCTTGATACATCTCCCTTCAGTGAGGAAGGGAGAGGGAGAGAGAAATAGAAATATTCATGATGAAAGAGAATTGTTGATCCACTGCCTAGTGTCAAGCCCGCAAACCAGGCATGTGCCCTAACCAGGAATGGAAACACCACCTTGAGGTTCATAGGTTGACATTCAACCACTGAGCCACACAGTCTGGTCCAGCACTTATTCTTATAAAGAAAATAAATATTAAAAAACGGAGGCACTCAACAGTCCAGACACACTTTAGAGGCAAATATGCCTACAGATGCTACTTAGAAATATGATATAAACTTATTTCACAACAAAGCCAATGCTTTAGTCTGAACTTATCTAATGTGCATGCACAATCTGTACATTATATGTTTGAAAGAAGTAAGATAACAATATAAAGAATTAAACTTCAATTAATTATATGAATGCTGAAGTATTTAATAGGAAGTATATTGATGTTATAACTTAATTTTGAAACACATTGATAAAGTAAATGGATTGATAGGTGAATAGAGGGATGAACACATGGGTAGATATATGATAAAGATAGCATAATAAGAGTTATTGATAGCATGTAAGTTGTGGGTATACTGTAAAATTCTCACAAGTTTTCTGTGTTTAAAATTTTTCATGATAAAATGTTGGAATATTTTTAAAATTTGTTATAAAAAATAGAGTTGGCATAAAATATTACCTTACTTTCAGGTGTAAAAGATAGTGATTCAACATTTATACACTTTATAATGTGATCACCATACTAAGTTTAGTTAATTTTTGTGAAGAAAACAAACAAACAAACAGATGGAGCAGGACGTAAACCATTCTTCTAAAAGCATAGTTCAAAACTGCAGTGAAATTCAGCCAAATGCAAATCATCTCAAGGCCTAGTTTAAAGCAACCCTGAACATCTTTTCTATGAACTCAGTACAAGTTATGGGATGAATTTCATGTATTTGGCATAATTGATATCTTATCCTATGGTTAAAGACAAGAATCAGATTTCTTAGCTGCATCTTTTTTTTTTCCCCAAAGCTAACTGCTTATGATTAAGAAAAAGGCACTCATGTCAATATCTGTGCCCCATCTTAGGGCCATCTGCTTCTTCCCCCAGAATATTCTCCCTCTATTGAAAGCTACAGAACCATGCAGAGTCAACTCTAATAGAGTGTGATCAATGCTTTCATGGCAGAAATGAACAATATTACTAAAAGAGACTCATCAATTCTACTTGAGTGGTTAAGGTTTTAGGAATAAAGGTAGTGTTTGATTGTGTGACAATCTTGAAGAAGTACCCCCCAAAATCTGGCTATCTTGTTGTGTGAGAGATCATTTTACACAACAGGATTTCTACTCAGAAATCAAGTTCAATGACTCTCATTCTCATCTTTCATAGACTACAGTGAGTTACACCTTACATGGTGCTGACTATGGAAGATCAAAGCCTATGAGAGATTACTTATTTTACAATGCTAGTGATGCATGAAGGCT
>PVJC01054674.1:0-10442 GCA_004026665.1 Murina feae | reverse complement strand
TCTGGATGACACCCCTTCACCTTTATTATATACAGAGGCCCTCATCTCCACCAGGCCACTGTGGGATGGCCACTCAAAGCAGTTTATCTGCTGGAGGAATGTCTGTAAGACAGGGGCAGGGGGATGGAGCCGCCCCTGCCATCCATCACAGCCTGCCCGGGAGCCTCTCGCTGAGCTGGGCCGTGGGGAGGCCTGGAAGGTGATGGCAGAGGCCTGCTGGGGGCCCTGCTTGGCTAGCTGGGGGTTCATGTAGCCTGGCACGAGGGGCTCCCACCTGCCTGGGTCAGCCTTAGGCCAGGCCTGCTTCCTGGGAGCAGGGGCATTCGAACTGAGCAGGCGACAGAAGTGGGCCCTGGGGCTCTGCCCACTCAGCCTCACTGGACACGTCCGGGGAAAAGGGAGTCCAGAGCAGGGAAGCCTGGAGGCCCTGGGGGAGACATTTGAGGTGTAGCCGCGATGTGAGGACTCCGAGTGCTGGGTGAGCCCTGGTCTACAGGCCAGAACACTTGTCAGGGTCCTACACATACTCACAGATGAGGGTCCCTTCAGTGTCCCAGCCGGTTCCCCGGCTTTGTTTTACACAGAAATATAAGGATCTCTTTTATGGTTCTGATATACTGGGGATTTTTCAGGAGCACAATCCCACAGTGACAAGGGACAGCCACAGCAATGTTGGAAAGCATCACAAGCGCTATTCACCTTTGCATGAAACAGACCTGCCCAGCACTGCCTGGCTCTGCCTGGCATGCCCGCCTGGATTGCATGGCTCAGGTGCATACTCGTAACCGGGCTGCCACTTCAGATTTCCATCAGTAGTGATGGTGTTTACCATCCACCGTTGATACCATTGCTCATTGGGTTCGTACCTGCTCCACCATGCATGCATCTACGTGCCATGTGGCCACGCCTCCGATATGCTTATGTTGAAACACACATTTAAAACCATCAGGTTAATCTCTTTATGTCTTCTATTGCAGTTGGGGCATAATAGGGAGATTTGAAATGATGTGCATGGGAGGTTGGATAGTTTACTCATTTCACCCTAGGAGGGTAATCGATGTCACAAAATACATCAGGAGCAGGGGTGCTGGTTCTGGCCTGGCAAGGGAGCCAGCTGATGGCCCACAGCCCTCTCCCTGGCTATAGCCCCTGGACAACTCCTGGGAGTTGCAGGAGGATGGCCATGGTGGTGCCCACTCACCCAGCCTTTGCATTCTGAGGCCGCTGGTCTAACTGTGGTCCCAGCTCCACTCGCCGATGTGCATCCCCCAGCCAGTCACTTCGCTCGGTGCTGGCATCCATAACACAGGCGCACGCAGTGTGAAGCCTGCTGGTGCTCCAGGGGGGCGAAGGGAGCAGGGACAAATTCACGGCAACAATGCAGCCTTTGACGCTGACACGTGCTGAATGCTCATTCATGTCCTGAACAACATCTGGGGACACGCATTCTTTAGCCAGGCTTTGTCCAGGCAGCAGACACACCTGTGAACAAAGTAAGCCAAAACCCCATGTCCTGAGCAAATGTTCCCATGAGGAAGGCCAAGAGGAACATCGACACAAGACAGCCATTTTGGGGAGAGGGAGAGAGGAGAGAGAGAGAGAGAAGAGCTAAGAAAAAGGTAATACAAGTTATGTACTGGGGGTGGGAGCTCTAGCTCAGGTGGCCCAGGAGGCTCTCTTGGGATGGTGATGTGTGTCCGAAGTGTGTGACATGAGCTGGAACCGGACTCACACAGGACTGAGGGGTGCAACTGTTCTCTCCATCAGGGTGCTGGGCGAGGAGCTCTGCAGTCCTCATGACAGCGCATGCACACAGGCTAAAGCCAAAGGCGGATGTGCAGTGGGGGTGGGGAAGGCTCGGGTCAAGTCCCCTCTGCTTCTCAGGGAAGAGAGTCTCTCTCAGAGGCCCCTTCCCTGCGAGTTTTCTCTATAAAGCTTTGGCCAGAACTGCCTGCCCCTCTCCTGCCCTTCTTGGCTGCAGTCTGGCTCTTTCACCCTCTCAGTGTGAGTAAAGGCAGGTGCGTGGGGCTAGTTGTGGGGTCAGCTAGTCGAGCCCACCACAGGGCTGCAGGACTTCTCAGACCTGTCATGCTTCTCTCTCTCCACCCCAGCCCCAACCTCTCTATCTCTTCCCTCCTTTCCACCCCCTTACTGGAGCCTTACCAGCCTTTCATTGTTCTTTGAAGTCCCTCCCCACTCAGGCTGGTCTTTCCCCAGGGCCTTTGCACATGCTGCTACCTGAAGCACTCTTCCCCACACATCTGCCCACTTAGCTGCCTCCCATGCCTCCCCAGATCTTTCTGCAAAGCCCCTTTCTCAGCAATTCCCCTTCCCACCTGATTGCCATGTCCCCAGGCTTTCCCGCAGCACAGACCACAATCTGCCCCGACGTGCTGCCTGGCACGTGGTAGGTGCTCAAGAATTCATTTATTCCTTTATCCGTTCACTCAGGAAACACTGATTAGCGCTGACAGGGGAGGTGGAGGTCATTAAAATCCCTCAAGAGCCCTCTGTCTGGTGCGGAAGACAGCCTTGTAAACAGACCATCAGAGTCCTGTGGTAAGTGCTGGGGCGGGGGTGGGGGCCGTAGAGCAGCTGCTCAGGAATCCCAGTGAGCTGCTCCCCCAGAGCCCAGGGCACCCCCAGGTGCCAGGCCCAGAAGCAGGAAGGTACATGGCTTCAGGGCCCTGCTGGTCCCTGTGCCTGGTGAGGGCATGGTGGGTGCACCTTCACCTCTGTCTCTCCCCGGGTGCCGAGACACCTGAGGTGCTAAATGGCGCATGGGGGGCAGACGGGTCTTGGCATGTCCCTGCAGACGGGCCCGGCCCCTGCCTCCGGCTCAGGTGTGCCAGGTGCTCCCCTGCTCTCCCTGCCTTTCAGTTCCCTGAGCCCTGTGTTTACACAGCAGCAGCCAGCAATACAAATCACCTGCCTGCACTAATGGACCGCTGCCCTCGGAGGGGCCCTGACAGCTGTGAGATGCTTTAGGGAAAGCTTTGACATTTGGGTGCGATCTCTGACTCACAGCCCCAGCCCTAGCCCAGCTGCAGGGGGCAGTAGGTGGAGACACACAGGAAGGAGTTTCAAGAAAAAAATGCTAGCGGAGGCAGGAGGAGCAGGTCACAGGCACCAGGCTCTCCTCCCGAGGTCCCCAGAACATTCTCAGGAAGGGGAGCAGAGGGGCTGTCAGTCCCCCTTCTACCACCCCTCTCCGCCACACATACACCCACACATAGAAATTAGCTCCAGCTACCACCTCTGTGCTGGGAGAAGATGCTGAAGCCACACACTGAACACAGACCTGGCCAGGCGGTGCCCTCCTAAGCGTTAGCAGTGCCAGGCCCTGTGGCCCTGGGCAGGTCTCGGGCACAGCACATCAGTTCAGGTATGGGCGTGCTGGAGGTACTAGGGGACAGCACCCCCCTTTTAGTCCCTGGGAACCTCTGCTGGCTCTAGGAGCAAGTCCCTGTCCACCCAGGCTCTGAGCTGTAGAAGGGAGCAGGTCTGGTTAGAGTTTAATATTACTGTTCAGCCCCTATTGTCTCCATTTTCCCAGGTATGAGTCCATGTATGGTTTTTATGGTGGTTGTAAGTCTCCTTTGAAGTAAATTAATTTCAGGAAAAGGAAGCAAATCCATGGATGGAAAAATCACACGGCACAGCCTCGGTGACCTGAGCCCAGCCTGAAGGTAAGTATGTGCGATCGGCCAGCAGGCCTGGGGCTACACTGGTTTGGGGTCCTGTTTTGCCCGGCAACCCAGCAGAAGGCCTGGCCCCCACCTTTGTGCTGGTGTGGGCACTGGCCCCACCCTCCCTCCCTGACCCTCCCCTGCCTCACTTGGAATTCCAGAGAACTACCTTGGGGTGAGGGGTGCTGGTGGGAGATGGAGGTTGACAGGAAAGGAGCAGTCCCTTCGCATCTCTATCAACACCATCCTGCAGGTGCCGGGGCCATGTGAGGGGGGGGGGGCCTCCCGCAGGCACAAGTGCCTCCCCAGCACCTGCACAGCCAGGTCTCTGCATTAGAGACCCTCTCTTCAAAGTGCATGAGGAGTGGCCTGCCATGCAGTGAACATGCTACACCCTCGACACCAGCAGGCCCCACGCACTGCCCACTTGATGGGCTGTGCTGACCTCAGGTGCAGGCTCTGCACCATCCACCTGACCTGTGGACATCCTCTGACTTTGGAGGGTGCTTGTTCGATAGAAAGATGTGAGCATAGCATGGGTATGTCATGAAACCACAGTCATACCCCACAAAGTCACTCACCCACGGACACTTGGGCTTCTGTTGCCTCGTTCTATACCTCACCCTCCATTTGTAACCCAGGGAAAGGTCTGCTGTCCCTCCAGCCTTGAGACAGGTCACTTGATGAAACAGTTGGTAGAAGCACCCACATGCACAAAGTCTTTTGCTTTTTAAATAATTCCTGCAGAAGAAACATTCACAAGAGCGGGGGTTACTTTGCTAAAGGAAATGAGTGCTTGGGGGGCTGACTCCATTGCTTTTAAAGTCTCAGTTGCAAATAGTTAAACATGCTAAGCCCACTTATCATCCCAGGTCTGATGGACAATTTTGCCCTTTATTTATTAACCGCAGGTGTGCTGGTCTCTCCGCTACAAAATTCCAAACAGTCAATTATTCCTGAAGATTGCAGGGTTTTGAAGGAGATTTAGAGCCAAATGGAAGAGGAGTCCAAACTCCCCCACGAAACCTGTTGGCCCATCACCTCCCTGATGGGGCCAGACTGGGAAAGGCAGGAACAGCTTTGAGACATCAGTTGATGCCAACTCAAATAATTACTATTTTTATATAACAGCTGTATTGAGATATAATTCATGCCATAAAATTCACCCCTTTTAAATGTCCAATACAGTAGTTTTCAATATTTAGATGTATGCAGCCATCACCACTGATTCTGGAACATCATTATCATCCTGAAAGGAAATCCCCTACCCCTTAACAGTTACTCCCAATTTATCCCCTCCACCCCCAACCCCCCACCCCAGTCCCTGGCAATCACTAATCTCCTTCCTGTCTCTACAGCTTTTCCTATTCTGAACATTTCATGTAAGTGCAATCATACAATATATGGTCTTTTGTGACTGGCTTTTTTCTCTCCACGTAATGTTTACCCATGAATTAGTGCTGCATTCCCTTTTGTAACTGAATAATATTCCATTTTGTGGATAGATCAAATGTGTTTATTAATGATGGGCATGTGGGTGGTTTCCATTTTGGAGCTGTTATGGATAATGCTGCTGTGAACATTTATGTACAAGTTTTTGTGTGACATATGTTTCCAATTCCCTTGAGCATATGTGTGGGTGTGAATGGCTGGGATATGTGGCAACTCTATGTTTAACACTGTGAGGAACCTCCAGAGTGTTTGCCACAGCAGCTTCACTGCTTTCCATCCCACCAGCAGTGTATAGGAGTTCCAGTGTCTCTATATCCTCACCAACACTTAACATTATCTGTCCTTTTAGTTTAGTCATCCTTGTAGGTGTGAAGTGGTCTCTCACTGTGCCTTTGATTTGCATGTCCCTCATGACTAATGACATTTTGCCTTTCCATTTTACAAGTAGTTGTAAGAGTCCTTCGTGTATTCTGAATGTAAGGCCCCTATCAGATACATGATTTGCATATATTTTCTCCCATTCTGTGGGGTTTTTTTTGTTTTTTGGGATTGCTTTTTTTTTTTACTTTCTTGATGAGGTCCTTTGAAGCACAAAGGTCTTGGATTTCAACAAAGTCTAGTTCAGCTGTTTTTTTGTTGTTGTTGTTGTCTGTGTCATATCCCAGGTCCCAAAGACTTGCTTCTACATTTTCCTTTAAGGGCTTTATAGTTTTGTCTCTTACACGTGGGTCCTTAGTCCACTTTGAGTTGTACGTGTGGTTCTGTACACTGGCTTTTGGAACAGTTCCCTTTTCCTGCCTTCTCCCTGGAAGTGGGACTTCATGAAGATCATAGCCAGGTATTCTTTTCTCCATCGGTAACAATACACCTGGGTTTTGGAGATGCTTCACTTTGAGGAACATAGTATCATACCCATTATCCCCTCCCCACCACAGCCCTGCATGAGTGTGTTAGTGACCCCACCTCACAGGGAGAAACTGAGGCTCATGAGAGGAGAAGTTGTCTACTCAGAGGAGCAGAGTGAGGTGAACCCATGTTCTTTCCACAAACCTTTCTGTTCCTGCCAGCAAAATCAAGGACTGCTATCGAGTGGAGTGACTTCTTAACCCATCAGCCTTCTTCCTCAGAAACCTCAATCTACAGACTGCTCGGGTTCATTTGAGGAGCAATGAAATGACTGAGGGCTGAATTTTCCATATTTTCTGTTTCTTAAACCAAACAGCCTCACCTGTTGAAGAAAGGAAGGAAAAGGGAAAGGAGAGAGGGAAGAAGAGAAGGAAGAAAGGAAGGAGAAAGAGAGAGAAGGAAGAAAGGAAGGAGAAAAGAAGGAAGAAAGGAAGAGAGGGAAGGAAGGAGGGAGTTTACTTTACTTCCTTAAAGCAGACATTGAGCTTCCCTGGCCAGAGTAGACCATGACAACAGGAGAACATGAGTTAAACAACACACCAGGTTTGTCTCTGAGGAGAGCCCTCAGTCCGTGTGTGCAGGACCTGGTTACCAAGTCTTTAGGGATAAGCAGGAAGCCCAGTGGTTACTCAGGGTGCTGGGCTTGAAGATTCCTGGTTGGACTTACAGCCAGTGATTCTCAAAGCTGTGTGTTCTTGTCAGGCTGCATGTCCCATCTGGCAGCTGAATGAGACCCGTAGGCCTGACAGGCTAAAGCTCTAAGTTTGCTGCCCGAATGAAAGCAGCAAAACCACCTGAGAGCCTGTCCAGGACCCCTAGTAGCCTGGGTGAGTGATGGTCCCCGGAGATTGACCGGCTGTTTGGGTGTCCCATAAACATGGACTTACAGTTCAGGGTGACACCCATCCATCACGCCCGGGGCCATCACTGGCTCTCTTCTGTGGCCTGTTGATGCTGCTTAGGCCCCCCTGGGTGGGGTGCGGGTTGTGCCTGACTGATGATGACTCCTTGATGGATGGGTTGCTCCCTGCAAAGGTGCCATATCCAGCAGGCCCGAGAGACACCAGCATCTTTAGCAGGAGGAATCTGGGTGAGAAAGAGCTGTCCTGCTGGACCAGTCCTGAGCACTGGGAGCAGGTTGTGAAGCCAGAGCTTCCAGATCCATGAAGGGGGTCTCCACCTCAGTCCCACTTACACAGTAGACCCTCCAAGTTCCCAGAATGCCATCAACCATCTGCTCACTCCCCTACTGCAGAGGACAGGCAGTAAGGTTGTCTTCTGGGTTCTCTTTGACCACAGAGGAACACTGGCCTCAGCCTGGTGGGAAATAGCTGGCTGGGGACAACAGGGAGAGGTGGGACAGCCAGCACACATGCCAGCCAGGCTACTCAGGAGTCTGGATCTAGAAAACCATGTCTTTTGATTCCTCCAGGAGCCTCCTGAATGACTCAAACACAGCTATTCCTCTTAAACCTGTGGGCTTGACCACAGACAACCAGCGAGCTCCTCCTCCCTGCATCTTGTGACATTATCATCAGGGCTGAGAGACTGACCACAAATTCACCTGGAGCTCTGCCAAGGCCAGGCAGTGGGCACATGCTCACTGAAACTGTACTCCAGCCCATTGGTGGAGCCACGGTCTGACTTCGCAAGCCAGTCACTAGGGAACACTGTGACGGGAGAATGGACAGTTCCAGTGGTTTGTGGCTCCGCTCACATTTTCACTTCCACATGCTGCCTCGGGGTCTCTGACAAACTGGGGAGGAGGATCTGAGACCTGACCCTGGCTGCAGGCAGAGGTGGCGTTCAGACACCCACAGGCACCAGTTTTGTTACCCTCCACATCACTGGCTTCCTCCAAACACACCCTCTCCCTGGGCCTGGCTGTCCTACATCATGCCCATCCAGAAATCTAGTCTCTCGGAAGAAGAAGGGCCTTAGTATTCAGAATTCACTTTACAGCAATCCCTAGAAGTTGGATGCCTGTGCCTGCTTGCATATCTTGAGTGTCATCACCTGTTAGACAGCCCTCCCTATCCCTGTCTCTTTACTTCTGGTCTCTGCACCTTTCCCTTTCCATCCCAGTATCAGCCCAGTTCCTCCCACTTCCCTGCTCTACTCTCTAGACCCTAGGTCTCCAGTCAGCACCCCTTGCCCCAGGACCAGCCCTGCAGAGGCCTGGGGACAGTGAGTTCATCTCTCTCCACCAGTTCTGTGGACCCAGCAGTCCCACCTCTCCAGGGGTTGGAGTCTCCATCCCCTCCTCACCGTGGCTGCTTCCTGTGGGCACACTCCTGTCTCTCTCCAGGTCTGGGCTCCAGGGAGTTCTCCTCTCACACACACTCATCTCCCTCACTGTGGCCACTTTGAGGCAGAAAGTCCTGCTGATGCAACAACCTATTAAATGCCAGGCCAATATGGCACTTCCAGCCTTTCTGTAGTGCACCAAAAGGTTGCTGGCTCAATTCCCAGCCAGGGCACATGCCCAGCTTGCAGGCTCAATTTCCAGTAGGGGGTGTATAGGAGGCAGCCAACTAATGTTTCTCTAGCTCTCTCTTTCTCTAAAAATCAACAAATATATTTTTAAATAAAAATAATAATAAAAGAAGTGAAAGTAGCTTACGGGGCCTGTGGGACATCAAGTAGAAGAACAGTTTCACTATAGATCCCAGAAAAAGGATGGAGAGAGAATGGAGCAGAACATTTATCAGAAAAAGTAATGGCTGAAAACTGTCCTAACCTGAGGGAGGAAATTGACATCTGGGTTCTGGAAGCCCAAAGAGTTCCAAATAAGATAAATCCAAAAAGAGCCACATGGAGGCACATTATAATTAAAATGTTAAAAGTAAAAAACAGGGACTATTAAAAGCATCAAGAGAAAAACAAATTGTTACATACAAGGGAAACTCCATAAAGCTATCAGCAGATTTTTCAGCAAAAACTTTGTAACCAGAAAGGAGTGACATGATATACTTAAAATGCTAAATGGGGGGAAAAATTCTAAACTTGAGTACTCTATCCAGTAAGGTTATCATTCAGATTTGAATGAGAGATAGTTTTCCAGACAACAAAGGCTAAAGAAGAACTTCACCACTAAACTGATCATACAAGAAATGTGAAAGGAACTTCTTTAACCTGAAAAGAAATGGCACTAATTACTAAGAAAAAAAACATATGAATGTTAAAATCTCACTATAAGATAAATATATAGTAAAGGCAGTGGCTTAAACACTTATAAACATAGTATAAAGGTTAGAAGACAAAAGTAGTAGAATTAACTAAAACTACAATAATTTGTAAAGGAATGAATAAAACAAAAAGAGAAAAATTAACAGCAATACAATAATAGTAGAGGACTTTAACACTTCACCTATATCAATGAATAAATCAGACAGAAAATCAATGAGCAAACAATGATCTTAAATGACACTTTAGAGCATATGAACCTAACAGATATATTGATAACATTCCATTCAAAAGCAGCAGAATACACATTCTTCTCAAGTGCACATCAAACGTTCTTCAAGATAGACCACAAAACAAGTTTCAATAAGTTTAAGAAGATTAAAATCATATTAAATATCTTCTTAGACCACAATGGTTTGAAATTGGAAATCAATCACAAAAAGAAAACTAGAAAACTCATAAATATGTGGAGACTACACAACATTTTATGAACAACCAGTTGGTCAATGAAGAAATTAAAGGCAAAATAAAAAAATACCTTGAGACAAATGAAAATGGAAATACAACATTCCAAAATCTATAAGACGTAGCAAATATCTATGGGATGTAGCAGTTCTAAGAGGAATGTTCATAAAGATACAGACCTACCTCAAGAAACAAGAAAATTTTCAAATAAACAATTTAACGTTATATCTAAAGGAACTATAACAAGAAGAACAAATTAAGCCCAAGTTAGCAGAATGAAGAAAATAAACATCAGAGCAGAAATAAATAAAATAGAAACTAAAAAACAACAACAAACACAACAAAAAAGATCAATGAAAAAAAGGGATGATTTTTAAAATAATATATTTTATTGATTTTTTACAGAGAGGAAAGGAGAGGGATAGAGAGTTAGAAACATCCATGAGAGAGAAACATCGATCAGCTGCCTCCTGCACACTCCCCACCGGGGATATGCCTACAACCAAGGTACATGCCCTTGACCGGAATTGAACTTGGGGCCCTTCAGTCCGCAGGCCAACCCTCTATCCACTGCGCCAAACCGGTTAGGGCACAAAAAGAGCTGATTCTTTATTAAAAAAAAAAAAAAGATAAATCTCTAGTTGGACTTCCCAAGAAAAAAAGAGGGCCCAAATAAATAAGACCAGAAATGAAGAAGGTGACATTACAACTGATACCACAGAAATACAAAAAAAAAAAAAAAAA
>PVJC01054673.1:0-10389 GCA_004026665.1 Murina feae | reverse complement strand
TCGGCATTTGAGAGGTCAGGAGCCAGCAGTCCTGGATTATGAAAGGGACGTCGACTGCCCGTTTAGGCCCGATCCCAATGGGCAGTCGGACATCCCTCAAAGGGTCCCTGATTGGAAAGGGTGCAGGTTGGTCTATGGGACACCACCACCACCCACCACCCCCACTCCGTGCACGAATTTCGTGCACCGGGCCTCTAGTTACTTATAATTGCAAAAAGTTATAAACGATTTCACTGTTCCATAAGCAAGGAACAGTTAAGTGTGTTAAGGTGCATCCTCTGCATGGATTCGTATAATGCTGTTTAAAATATTATGAAGATTATTTTGCTTTATCGAAAATGATCATGTTAGTGAGTGGAAGAGAAGTCAGAGCAGTAAATGAGACATTTACTGGGATTATGATTACGTCCAAAAGGATGTACGTAAAAAATACCGGGGGGGTGGGGTGGGGGGAGTCTCCCTACCTCCTAACAAGAGTTGTTATGGTGGCAGCATAATGGATGGTTCTTTCTATGTCTTCCAAGGTAGTTAGAATAGAATTATCACCATTAATAAATCAACTAATGTAACACTAGACAGAAGACGTGTTGAATGTTTGGAAAGAAGATAATTAAGTGGAGCGACAACCCACAAAGGCAGTGAGCCGTGTCCTTGCCAGGCTCGCTCGTCCTGCCTGCGTGTAACTGCGCCCAGAGCTTCCTTAGCAGACCCTCCTCCCAGCGTGTATCGTGGGCTCCATGCGCCAGGTGAACGAAAGGATTGCTGAAGTGGACCTGACTCCCAAGCAGCTGGACAACATCCTGGTGAGTGACGGGTGTCGGGCTGAGGCCAGGCTTCCAAGAAGGGAGGGCCCTGGAGATCCCTCCATGAATTTGAAATCATCTTTGCCCAATCGGGTCCTCAAATATGGACTGCAGAGAGGAAGGGAGAGGAAGAGAGAAACAGAAACATCGACGACACGGGAGAAGCCTTCATCGGCTGCCTCCTACACTCCCTCTACTGGGGATTTAGCCGCAACCCAGGCATGTGCCCTTGATCAGAATCGAACCCAGGACCCTTCAGTCTGCAGGCCGACTCTCTATCCACTGAACCAAACCAGATGGGGCTATGTTTTTTAATTAATGAACTTCATTATTTTTTTTACATATTTTTATTGATTTCAGAGAGGAAGGGAGAGAGAGAGAGAAACACCCATGATGAGAGAGAACCACGGGTTGGCTGCCTCCTACACATCCCCCACTGGGGACTGAGCCTGAAACCCCAGCATGTGCCCTTGACCGGAATCGAACCCGGGACCCCTCAGTCCGCAGGCCGACGCTCTATCCACTGAGCCAAACCAGCTAGGGCTGAACTTTATTTTTTAGAACAGTTTCGGGTTCACAGCAAATTGAGCTAAAACTATCGAGTTCTCGCTTATCCCTGTCCTCACGTGCACAGCCGCCTCACAGCACAGAGGCACATTGCCATAACTGGGGAGCCTGAGCTGGCACGTCATTATCACCCAAACTCCATCCTCTACATTAGCGGTCTCTCTTGGTGCTGTACTTTCCATGATTTTGGACACGTGTGTCAGCATGTACCTACCTTGTAGTGTTTCAGTTTCACTGAAAATCCTATGTACTCCTGTTCATCCCTTTCTCCCCACCAACCCCTGATAAGCACAGATCTTTCCAGAAACGTCATGTAGTTGGAACCATGCAGCATGGAGCCTTTTCAAAAGAAGCATGGCTTCTTTTGCTGAGTAGTATGCATTTAAAGTTTCCCCATGTCTTTTCGTGGCTTGATTGGTCATTTCTTTCTTTTCTTTCAAAATGTATTTTTATTGACTTCGGAGAGGAAGGGAAAGGGAGAGAGAGATAGAAACATCAATGATGAGAGAGAATCACTGATTGGCTGCCTCCTGCACGCCCCACACTGGGAGTCAAGCCTGAAACCCAGGCACGTGCCTTGACCGAGATTCAAATCCTAGACCCTTCAGTCCACAGGCTGACGCTTTATCCACATGACCGGTCATTTCCTTTTAGTACTGAATAATATTCCATTGTCGGAATGCACCACAGTTTATTTGTCTGCTCACCTACTGAGGGACATCTTGGTTGCCTACAAGTTGGGTAATTATGAGTAAAGTTACAATAAATATCCACGTGCAGGGTTTTTTGTGAACACGGTTTTCAGTTCCTGTGGGTAAATACCAAGGAGCAGGATTCCTGGACCATATGTTGCGTATGTTTAAGTGTAAGAAACTGCAAAACTGTCTGCCAAAGTGGCTGCACCATTTTCATTTCTACCAGGATTGAAAGATAACTCTTGTTCACATCCTTGTCAGCATTTGGTGGTGTCAGGGTTCTGGATTTTGGCCATTCTAATCCTATCCTATATAATAAAAGGGTAATATGCAAATTGACCCTAACAGCAGAACAACTGGCAATGACTGGTCACTATGACACACAATGCCCACCAGGGGGCAGACGCTCAATGCAGAAGCTGCCCTTGGTGGTCAGTGCACTCCCATAGGGAGAGCTCTGCTTAGTCACAAGCCAGGCTGATGGCTGCCAGCACAGCAGCGCTAAGGATGTCTGACTGCAGCTTAGGCCTGCTCTCCGCTGGCAAGTGGACATTCCCCAAGGGCTCCCGGGCTGCCAGAGGAATGTCTAACTGCCAGCTTAGGCCGGATCACCCGTGGAGCAGGTGGACATCCCCGAGGGGTCCCAGACTGTGAGAGGGCACAGGCCAGGCTGAGGGACACCCCTCCAACCCTCCCTCCCCCCGAGTGCACAAATTTTTGTGCACCGGGCCTCTAGTTGGTACATAATGATATTTCGTTGTTTTTTTTTTAAATTTGAAATTCCCTAATGATATGAGATAGTAAACATCTTTTCATATGCTTACCATCTGTTTTTTCTTTAGTGTGGTGTCTGTTAAGGTCTTTGCCCCATTTCCTAATTGAATTGTTTGTTTTCTTATTGTTGGGTTTTCAGAGTTCTTTGTATATGTTGGATAACAGTCTTTACCATGTATGTCTTCTGCAAATATGCTCTCCCAGTCTGTGGCTTGTGTTCTCATTCTCTTGACATCATCTTTCGCAAAGCAGACATTTTTAATTTTAATGAAGTCCAACTGTAAGTTGTTTCTTTCATGGACATACCTTTGGTGTCGTATCTAAAAAGTCACTGCCATGCCCAAGGTCATTTAAGTTTCCTCCTGTTATCTTGTAGGAGTTTTGTAGTTTTACGTTTTATCTTTAGTCTGCGATGTGCTTTGAGTTGATTTTTATGAAGGGTGTAAGGGCTGTGACTCGTTCATTTCTTTGCATGCGCATGTCCAGTGTTTTAGCACCATTTGCTGGAAAGACTATGTGCTCCACGGCATTGCCTTCTCCCCTCTGTCCAGGTTCCGCAGCCTGCATTTATGTGGGCGTATTTCTGGGCCGAGGTTTGCCCTGCCTTTACACACCACCGCTCGATTGGGTGGCCGCTTCGCCTGGCTCAGCACCTGTAGCCAGATTGGTCTCTCCAGCCTCCGGCCTGCCCTCCTGGGTGCTCCTAGCACAGTGCCTGGCCAGGAGCTGTGCTGGCTCTTTTCCCAGCCTCCCTGAGAGCTTGCCCACACTTCACTACTCACTTCCAGGTAGGCATTCCTTCCTCCCTGCCTGCGGGCGACTGCTCCACCACAGGACTCGTGTGGATGGCTCTTCCGGGCACCCTCCTGACACCCTGTCCTCCCCATGGCAGCGCCTCTCAGCTCTGCATCATCAGCTGCTTCCACTCGTCTGGGAGCCCTTGAAGGGCAGGATGGCCTCCCTGCTCCCTGTTGCATCCTCACGTGGGCACAGGGCACGGCCTCTAGTAGGTGCCCAGGGAATATCTGTGGAATGAGTAAAGCATTTGCAAATTGTAGCTTCTCACCTGCATTTCGGGCTCATGTTCCAGGACCTAAGTGGTACCTAAAACCTAACTAACCTGACTGCCCTGGAGCCTTTTAGAAACTAAAGGTGGGGATTGCAAGGTGTGGGCCCTTGTGGGCGAATGCTCCCATTTGAACCAAATAACTCTGAAGGGCGGGCGGTGGGAGAGAAACCAAGGCTGTTGGGCCAGGGGGGGAGGAAGACTTTTTACTGTGCTATTTGGCTTTGTACCATGCAAATTAGTGTGTGCGTGCGTGCGTGTGTGCATGCATGTGCGCACGTGTGTGCGAGTGTGCATGTGTGTGCGTGTGTGTTTACTTTAAATAGAAAACTATTCAGGAGTCACAATAAATAATTCAGGACCCAACACAGACCTAAGCAATAAGCCTCCGATGAATCTGAATATCTGAACAGTCCCCTGCAGTGCTGGTCACCAGCCAGGCACAGCCTCACTGGTAGGTCCTGCTGTCACTCCAATGCAAACAGCCGAATGCCGGTCTCAGACTTTCCTCCCAGTGTCCAGCTCCCCTCTCTGTTCCCTCCGTGTGCAGGTCTTGTCCCTCCTTCCAAGGCCCTGACAGTATTGGCTGCAGTGGCATCCTGGAAAGGACCAGAGACCTTGCTGTCTGGCTGCATTGACACCCAACCACTGATGCATCCATCCTGCCTTATCCCTGTGTACTGCACCAGAGCAGCACGTTGACACACACCGTACCAGGGTGAGCCCTGTCCCCACGGACACACACCTGTACACATGCCAGTTCAGGAGGAAGACAGGGAAGGCTCAGAGGCATTTCACCCACTAGCAGGCTCAGGTGACGAAGGCCTTGTCATTTCCCCACTCCTGTGCCACCTCTTTCAGGCAGTCCTTGGTGACTGCTCCAGCTCACGTTCATCTCACTTGGGCGGATCCTAAACGGACGGGTTTAATTGTTGATTTAGCTCTCAGAATGGATTGTAAGTTCCTTGAGGCAAGGACACAGAATCATACTTGGTTACCTGGGCACAGTGGGCTCAGGGCTAACAATCAGCACATTTTTCTTTCTTTTTCAGGAGGGCGTGGGGGGAGGGGGAGAAGAGGAGGAGTCAGAGATCAAAAGAATTTTTTTGAGAGGTCGGGTACGCTGACCGATGATGATAATAATAGTTGCCCTTTATGGAGCAGCCCCTACGCGATAGCCTCAGTGCTTGTGTTTTAAGACGCAGGAAATACTTTGTATCTGATCCTTGTAAGAACCCAGGGAGGTAGGTATCATTACTCCCCCTTTCCCCGAGAGAGGAAACAGTACCTTGTCACCACGATGGGATCCCTCCAAACCCTGTACTCCTCGGAGGTGGAGGCGGAGGCGGAGCCCGAGGTGCGGCTGGGAGGAGGAGCGTCCTGAGGGGGGCAGGTTGGGGGATGAATTAGTGGTGACACTGAGGATGAGGCCAGTGGCCACCAAGATTGGACCACCCCGGGGGAGACGGCGGAAGACAGCGAAGGCTGTCACAGATTTTGCTCCTGGCCTTTTGCAAGCCAACGGGCGAAATGGCCTCGTCCCTGACCACCCCCCACCCCCCCCACCCCCAGCCTTGCGCCCTGCGCCCAGGTTTGCATCGCTCCCTAATGCCCCATTTCTTTTTGGTTTTTGAAGGCAATTGAGATATTTGAGTCGGAGAAGAAGGTTTTTAAAGAGAAAGGCCACCGCAGCTCCGAAGACAGAGGCAAAGTCCTTTCTCATAGCCTTTCTCGTAGTGTTTCTGTGGGAGTTGGTTTCTAGTCTCTGAAATGCATTCAGTAGGGATCCAGAGTTTCAGATGAGGATATGTTTTGTCATCTTCTGAAGGAGTCTTAAATCTGACTTCTTGTCAGTGGGCAACAAAGGAGGGAAGGACAATACCATTCTGAGACCACCTACTATGTGCCACACTGCACCAGGCAGTTTGTACACATTTCCCTGCCAGCTCTTCACAATGCCCCAACCAGTAAGGCTGGCACCACTGAATATATTTTATAGACGAGGAGCAGGCTCGGGGGGAGGGAGGACTTAGTAAGTCATCAGCACAAGTGGGATCTAGTAAGACTGTGTGTGTCCTCAAGCAGTTCAGGTCGAATTAAAAAATCAGTTATAGTTACAGCCCAGCGGTGGACAGACCCTGCGGTTTCTCACATCCCATTCTCTCCTTCCGTTCTTCTGCAGACAAAAGTAAAAAAAAATCACCGGATACTTGCAGTGGCTCCGTATCCAGGAGCGTCCGATCTGTCTCTGTTAAAAGGGTAAGCGGTCCTGGGTGTGTGTCGGACTGGTTTCTGTGAGGCATGAAATGGACTTTATTTCATGGGAGGGGCAGAATAATTGGCACCTGGATGGTGATGGTGCAGGAAAACCGCAGAGTCTCCTTGTAGAGGACCTCCAAGAACTTTAATAAGGTGAGACTTTCTCACAACACCCTGGGAAGAGCAGAATGGGGAGTGTTCCAGGGGCATTCGTCTGTTTACTGCAGAATGTAGATGTTTGCTCTTAGAAACAATGAGTCCAGATTCAGCTCACACACAGCTCGGTGCCACGCTAGCTCCGAGGGGCGTTCACACAGCAGGCCGGGTCCGCCAGCCCCTGCAGGTGCCTGAGAAGCTGGGATGCAGTGGTGAGACGACCTGTCCACCATCACGCAGAGTTGGGGACAGAGCCCCACTTCCGGCTCGGATCCTGGGACCCACGGCCAGACCCCACCCTCTCCAGCAGCCACCCTGGTTAAGGTTCTAAGCTTGCTCTTTAAGCTACTCAGGTCATATGTATTCAGACCCTTCACATGCTGCGGAATGGAAGCAATACGGTGTTGCTATCCCCTCTTCACCTTGTAGCCTAGGAAATGCCCACACAGCAGAAAGCCCAGCCGTTGGGAGTCCGTGTGGAAACCGTCATATAACCCATGACGGTGGCCAAGCAGATGTCAGTGTCCTGCCCTAGTGGCACAGCTCCTACATGGTGGAGCTGACGTCTGACCCCAGGTCGTCCGACTCAGAGTCAGTGCATTTAGTTACTGAGTTCAGCCACTGTCTAGGCCATAGTCCAGTTAGAAAGCAATTCCGTCCCTCACTTGTTTCCAGCAGGTGCCTTTGGACGATGGTAATTAAAAAAAAAATTTAGTGATTGTTATTTCACTAATTTGTGCTTTCACTGGCTGCTTCTCGTATGTGCCTAATGGAGGATCGAACCTGCAGCCTTTGCATATCAAGACATTCTCTGCCCACTGAGCCATCCGGCTAGGGCCAGCTGATGGTAATTAGTTTCCTCTTTCTGCTTTTCTGTATTTTTCCATTTTTATAGTTTTATTTTTATTCTAAAAATCCATTTAATGATGTATATTAGGAACCTCAGGGATAGTCATATTCTTTGACCTGATATTGCCATTTTGAGAAAGTCACACTAAATAAATAATCCAAAGAAGGAGGAAACTATATGTTCCAAGTTAATACTAATCTTAAAAAACATAACGGCGCCCGGCCTGGCGCGGCTCAGTGGTTGAACGTCACCCTGTGAACCAGGAGGTCATGTTCAATTCCTGGTCTGGCACATGCCCAGGTTGTAGGCTTGATCCTCAGTGTGGGACGTCCAGGAAGCAGCCGATCAATGATTCTCCTCATCATTGATGTTTCTATCTCTCTTTCCCCCTCTACCTTTCCCTCTGAAATCAAGAAAAAAAAAAATCTAATAAAAGAGTAATATGCAAATTAACCGCCATTCCAAGACACCTAAGCCATGCCCACCAGCCAATCAGAGTGACTGTATGCAAATTAACCCAGCCAACATGGCAGTTAATTTGTATACACAGGCACAGAGCAAAGACTGAAGACAGCCTAGAAGGAAGCCAAGTGCTGCAGAAGGGAGCCAAGTGGCAGAGAAGGGAGGGAGCTGAGGCAGCAGAGATGGGAGGGAGCTGAGGCAGCAGAGATGGGAGGGAGCTGAGGCAGCGGAGACTGTGGAGACAGGAGGGAGCAAAGCGGCAGAGATGGGAGGGAGCTGAGGCAGCAAAGAAGGGAGCAAAGCCTGCCTCAGCGGGTTTCACTCCCTTCTCTGCTTCGCTCCGGCTCAGGAAGCCCTGTTCTTGCAGGAATCTTCCTGCAATGGGCCTCTAGTATATATATAATGGCAGTAGTATTAATTGGAAGTAATTAACTGTTAATTGAATTATAGCCCATATATTTTATAGATGAGAAAGCTCAAGACTGTGTAACAATGTGAAAAATCTAAAGTTAAATGGACAGAGCAGGACATCAGAGTGTGTGTGTGAGTGTGTGAGTGTGTGTGTGTGAAAATGAAGTTTCCTTACACGTTTGTGTGCATGCTCCAAGCCCGAAAGGGGAAATAGAAGCGATGTGAATGGGTGTTGGGTGAGAGGGGCTGCGATCGATCGTGCACGCACCCTCCTGTTCCTCAACGCTCTGTGAGGTGGTTTTATTGTCTTGATGCCACAAAGGGGAAGATAACCTGTTGTCTGAAACTGTCGAAATGATGCACCCCCTTTTCATATTCTGCCCTTCGGCTTCAGAGAACAGCAGATAAGAAGCTGCTGGCCGAGCTGTACCAGGGCCCCCCGTTCAACGACTCTGTGCCGAACGAGCTCCCCAACGGGGTGGACTTCTGCGACGTGGTGGCCAATGTGGTCCGCTCCGAGAGGAGCCCCTTCTCCGGCAAGGTGAGCGGGAGCCTGAGCTCACCTCTGTGCCCCACCGCACCGCCACCCCTGCAGCTGCTCCCGGCACAGCCCAGGAGACAGAGTCGGGCCATTTGAGTCAGTCCCCGAGGGCCACACAGCCTGAAGTGGCTTAGCTGAGATTGGACCCCAAGCCCAGGTTCCCTCCAAAGCCTAGATTCTGTCTGCAGATGGTTGCGACCATGTATTCTGTCCACAGAACGCTGAGGTCAAACCCTCGTGGTACCTGCTTTTCGAAAGTCCAACCCGCAGGCTCTGCTGCCAGTTGCCACGCTGTGTATCACGAATCTCAGTTCTCTTTTTCCTTAGACGTCAGTTAGAACAGGTTCTTCGCATGGTAAACCGGGGGGAGGGGGGGGGGGTGAGCTGCCCGCCCGGAGAGCAGACACACTGGGTTCCTCAGGGAGGGAGCTGGGAGACGCTGGCCACTCAGGAGGCGGGGATGGTTGAAGCAGGTGTGGGGAGGGGAGGGAGCCCAGAAAATGGCCTGGCCTTGGCAGCCCCACGGCTGCGCCTCATTGTCCTTCACAGCTGCACAGCTCGTGTCCTCGAAGCAGCTCGTCCCCTCTGCTCCTGCCTAGTCATCCCGTCACTACTGCTTGCTTCACCTGCCCCCTCTTCCTACTTCTCTCCCTCTCTCCCTCTCTCTCCCCTCCGTTTTCTTCTCTTCTCCATGAGTTCTCCCTGCTGCCTTCTCTCCACCTAGGTCTCTAGTTCCATCGGCTTCCTTCCTCTGTGTTTTGCATTCACACTTCCTGAAAGTGGTGACCTGTTTGGGCCAGTCACTGCCCCGTGTGAGGGGTGTGTGCTGGCCGCTGGGCCAGGCAGGGGCCACCCTGGGTGTGGTGCCTGATCCCCCGCTGCCCTCTGTGGGGATGGGGAGCAGCAGCACTCGGAGCGTCATGTGCTCCCCAGGGAGGTGGACAAAGGTGTCCACACAGTGTCGTTTGTGGCATCAGGAGCCAGGCGGCAGGATCTCTGGTGGCTCAGTGGCTCCTGGGCTCCAGGGTTTTGTGTAAAAGAGGGAGAGCAGCAGCCGCTAACTTGAAGAACTTGTCCAGTTTACTAAGGATGCGTATAAAAGCACTTAGTCATAAACGCTGAAAAATGGTAGTTTTATCATTAATGTGATTAGGGAGTTTAACGATCCACAATATTACAGGACAGTCGTGTTCGGTATGTATATCACACTTCGCCGTTAAAATGAATGTTTATAAAGAGGGCATCTTCACGTGCCACCCCATGTTGTTGGATAAAACATACCAGCATGTAACTTCTCTAGGTACAGTGTCCCTTAAGCACACGCACGGACACTCGGGTGAAACCCTGCGTGGGTCTCACCTGTGTTCCCTTCTTCCTTTTTCTTTCTGGAATTTAAAGGGACCGTGTGTTTCCTGGATCCACTATTCCTATGTGACCTTCCAACCCATGTCCCTGCTGACCCTTGTCAGGCACAGCCACACGTGTCCACGCCCTGTGCCCTGAGGACAGTAACTACTGCACTAACTGCGCATTTCCTGGGACGCTTTCAGCCTTATAACTGGTGCCAATCCCTGCTTTTCTTTGGTTTCCAGGAAACGGAAGGAAAATTGGTACCTTGCCTTTGAAAGAGGACCCTCGTCCATTCTGCTCAGGGGCCATCCCTAACTTTCACTTGCCTTCTCAAACCCTCTCCGCCACCGGCTCTCCCTCCACCTGCTCTCCCTCCACCTGCTCTCCCTCCACCTGCTCTCCCTCCACCTTCTCTCCCTCCACCTGCTCTCCCTCCACCTTCTCTCCCTCCACCT
>PVJC01054672.1:0-10427 GCA_004026665.1 Murina feae | reverse complement strand
CAGCTGGGGGCAGGTCCCCAGTGGCGACACACACACACACATACATACACACACACACACACACAAAAGGCGCCTGGCAGACTGGGGCCATCATAGGACATCCACTGAGGGGTCCCAGACTGTGAGAGGGCACAGGCCGGGCTGAGGGACTCCCTCCACCCCGAGTGCACAAATTTTTGTGCACCGGGCCCCTAGTATATATATAAAATCTCTTACATTTTTTTTCATTTTGTTTTGTTTTTAAACATTTTTATTGGTTTTAGTGAGAGAGGAAGGGAGAAGGAGAGAGATAGAAACATGGATGAGAAACTACTGACTGCCTCCTTCATGCCCCCTACTAGGGATCCAGCCCACAATCTGGGCATGTGCTCTGACCAGGAATCCAACTGTTGACCTCTTGGTACATAGGTCAACACTCAACCACTGAGCCACACTGGCTCAGCACACTTAAGTTTGCTCAGAAGGTAGAGATTGGGCATTTAAGCCATATGCTTACCAAGGACAAATGCCAGATGGAAAAATAAAACGTAGCAGAGCTACAACATTTTACAAGAATAAAATTTAAAACAATAATCACATACAAGAAAGTCATTTTTATGAGTACTAAAAAACAATTATCCTTGCAGTAAATATTGCTATTGGTAGTCTCCAATATTTAAAATTGCATACAACATGTAACACTAATCTTGCTATTTTTCATTCCAACCTTTAGAATAATTAAAAATATACTAAGGTAAGTTGTGAAATGTTAATGGAACTTAATAAACAACTATTTCCTATTCTTTTCTTATAAAGTTTATTTTAAAGAATGTTTGTCCCAAATAAAAAGATTATACCCAAATCAATGAATTCAAAGAAGGAAATGAATAATGTAAAATATTTATCAATAGTTTAATGAGTCTTAGTGTGAAATATTTATGAAAATTTCTTTTTAACATTAAAACTCAGAACCATATAAAATAGTAAAATGTGAATATTTTATGAACTCTTTACTTCCTTAATTTAATCTTTAATTAAATCCTTGTTGTGATGTTGTTTTTAGTTTAAAGCTAATGTCGGACTAAGTAATAATAATATTACAAACCCATTGGGCTGGGAGCCTGGGACAGGACAGTAAGTGCAAGCTAAGCAATTTAAATTAATTTTGCAAGTAGAGAGGTATTAAATCCCAGGCTATGATAAATCAAAAGTAAATGAGGGAATTGGTATGAACTTAAAGAAGCAGACCTTGGCTAAATACCCCTAGGACCTTCAGAGTTTCTTTTATTAAAATCAATAAATCTATGGAAATAAAACGACTTACTTAGATATTATATGAAATAATGCTTTCTTGAAAGCTTTCACAAACACTAACTACAAGCCTGGCATTAGAATTATTTCTATGCAATCTCACTTATATGTGGGATCTAATGAACAAAGTAAACTGACAAACAAAATAGAAAAAGAGAAATGAGCACATGGAACAGACTGAGAGCAGTCAGAGGGGAGACTGGATGAATGAAAGTGAAGGGATTGGCCAAAGATCATATATACATAACCCAGAGACACAGACAACAGTGTGGTGATGGCCAAAGGGGAAGGGGGGCAGGGGCTCGGGTGGAGGTGGGAAAAGAGGGAAAAATAGTAGCATCAATAATAAAAGTAAAGTTAAAAATGACTATAAAATTACTATAATCAAAACAATATTTTATTGATATAAAATAGGCAAGTAAATAAATGGAATTACGTAGAAAGCTAAAAGAAATCTTAATATATGGCATAGGAAGCATTTTAGTTTTTAATGAGTGGATTACTTAATGGCATCAGAACAACTGCCATCTATCCAGAAAAAAATAAAATCATGCCATTTACATAAGTAAATTTCAGAATGATTTTAAAAGATTGTATCTATGCACAAACAATACTTGATATTTATATTAAAACTAGGGGCCCGGTGCACGAAATTCGTGCACTGGTGGAGTGGTCTCCTCAACCAAGCCTGCACCCTCTCACATATTGGGAGCCCTCAGAGGGTGTCCTACTAACGGCTTAGGCCCGCTCTCTGTTCCCCTTGGGGAACAGGCCTAAGTCACAGTCTGGCCTCCCTTTGTGGGAGGTGACCAGGCTAATCAGGGGAAGCCACCAGCCCCATCACTCTGCTGCTGCAGCCACTGCCAGTCACCACAGCCACCAAGGTATTTTCATTATTATGGACTCCAGTCCTTTCACCATGAAAAAATGACAACTTTCTTTAGGCATTTTCAAGAAGTGTCTTTTATAGGATATGATCTTTCTTTCTTTCTTTCTTTCTTTCTTTCTTTCTTTCTTTCTTTCTTTATTTCTTTCTTTCTTTCTTTCTTTTCTTTTCTTTTCTTTCTTTTCTCTTTCTTTCTTTCTTTCTTTCTTTCTTTCTTTCTTTCTTTCTTTCTTTCTTTCTTTCTTTCTTTCTTTCTTTCTTCTTTTATCACCTGAGGATATGTTTCTATTGATTTTTAGAGAATGTGGTAGAGAAGGGTAAAAAAGAGAGAAACATCAAAGTGAGAGGAACACTTTGATTGGTTGCCTCCTGCATAAGTCCTGACCTGGGCCCTGGCCAGGGAGGAGCCTGCAACCTAGGTACATGCCCTTGGTCAGAACTGAACCCAGACCCTGCAGTCAGCAGGCTGAGGCATTATGCACTGAGTCAAACTGGCTAGGGCAGGAAATGACATTTCTTAGCCCTCTAGCAGTGGACCTTCATTTTTTTTCTCCAGGAGTGTGGTGGAAAAACCCTAGATCGCCTTTAGGAATTCTCATTACCCAAGCTACTAAGAATATTACCAGTGGCATGCAGGGAGCTTAGCCAGTGAGCAGTAAGAAAAGGTGTTTCCTCTGTAGTTCACTCCAATCACCCCTGCCCCTCCAATCCCAGCTCCACCCCTACACAGGCCTATAGCCTCTGGCCTAGGATGCAGGCCTGGGCAGTGGATCTCCAATCCCCTCTGATTGCCGGCTTCACAGAGCCCAGGCCTCTGCGATCACCAGCTCTGATCCTGCCCCTTGCCATCGCCAGCTCTGCCCTTGCCCCACTGGCAGCCTCTGACCAAGGCTGCAGGCCTGGACAGGGGACCCCCAGACCCCTGCTTTGCTCGCCCCACTGGTGCCCAGGCCCCTGCGATCTCCAGCCTTGCTCCTGCCCAGGCCTGAGGCCTCTGACGAAGGCCTCTGGCCTGGGCAGGGGACTCCCATCCCCCTCTGATCGCCTGTTCTGCCCCTCGGGCCCCCTGACTCCTCAGCCACCTGTCTGGCTAACAGGCCTGACCACTTCAGTGGCAGGGCTGAGTCGGACAGGGCGCCACCATCTTGTGACTATGGGGGTGGTCATCTTTGTGACAGAATGATGCCTAATTTGCATATTACTCTTTTATTAGATAGAATGTAGTATGGGCACCACCATCTTGTGGCAATGGGGGAGGCCATCTTGTGGCCATGGGGACAGCCATCTTTGTTATGGAGTGACACCTAATTTGCATATTACTCTTTTATTAGATAGGACTAGGGGCCTGGTGCACAAAAATTTGTGCACTCAGGGGGGTCCCACAGCCCAGCCTGTGTCCTCTCGCACTCTGGGACTCCTTGAGGGATGTCCACCTCCTGGTGTGCCTGGCCAGCCTGGTTGAGGGGCTGATGGCTGTTTTCAGGCTGGCCAAGCACCCCAGTGAAGTCCCTCACCCCATGGGGTGTGGCCAGCCTGGGTGAGGGGCTGAGGACCATTTTCAGGCTACCCACAGCTCCCACTGATCCAACATCCCAGCAAGGCTGGCTGGAATCAGGTTTCTGGGGTTTATTTCTCTTCTATATTTGAAACTTTGTTGCCTTGAGCAGAGGCCTGGGCAGGCAATGAAGACTCCTGTTTGCTTCAGCTCCGTGGCTTCTATAATTGAAACATTGTTGCCTTGAGCAGAGGCCCAGCTGGCCTAGGCAGGCAGTTTCCTCCATCACTGGTGCAACGGAAACCTCCTGTTCGCTCTAGCTCATGGCTGCCGGCTGCCATCTTGGCTGGGTTAATTTGCATACAACCACTCTGATTGGTTGGTGGGCGTGGCTTGGCTGGTGGGTAACAGAGTGAGGGTCAATTTGCATAGTACTCTTTTATTAGATTAGATCAGCCCTTATAAGTAGACAGAATAAATAATTTTCAGGTATATTACGAATATAGTAGTTTCAGGAATAACAATGAAAATAGCAGGTAGTATTTATTGAGTGCCATATCTAATCTAACAAAAGAGTAATATTGAAATGGACTGTTTCTTCAGGACACCTAAGCCACGCCCACCAGCCGATCAGAGCGGCTGTATGCAAATTAATCCAGCCAAGATGGAGGCCGGCAGTCACAGATCTGGAGTAAACAGGCGGCTTCCGTTGCACCAGGAGTAAGGTGTCTGCTGGCCTGCTGGGCCTCTCTGTGCTCAAGGCAACAACATAGTTGCAACATTGTTGCAACTATAGAAGCTTCGGAGATGAAGCAAATAGCAGGCTTCCCTTGCACCAGCGATGGAGGAAACTGCCTGCCTAAAGTCTACTAAGGCAATATTCTTTCAATTATAGAAGCCACAGAGCTGAAGCCAACAGGAGGCTTTGTTACCTGCCTAGGCCTTGGCTTAAAGCAACAGTGTATCAATTATGGAAGATAAATAAACCCCAGAACCTGCTTCCAGCCAGCCTTGCTAGAACATTGAGTCAATGGAAGCTGTGGTCAGCCTGAAAGCCTGAAAACTCCCCTCAGCCCATCACCCAGGCTGGCCACACCCCTATGGGGTGAGGGTCCCCACTGGGGAGTTTGGCCAGCCTGAAAACAGCTATCAGCCCATCACACAGGCTGGCCAGGTACCCTAGTAGGCACCCAAAACCTGAAGGGACTGTGGGCAGCCTGAAAACGCCCCTCAGCTCCTCTCCCAGGCTGGCCAGGCACCCCAGTAGGAACCCAAAACCTGAAGAGGCTGTGCACAGCCTGAAAATGGCCCTCATCCCGTCACCCAGGCTGGCCACACCCCAATGGGGTGAGGGTCCACATTGGGGGTTTTGGCCAGCCTGCAAACAGCCATCAGCCCCTCACCCAGGCTGACCAGGCACACCAGCAGGTGGACATCCTCCGAGGGATCCCAGACTGTGAGAGGGCACAGGCCGGGCTGAGGGACCTCCAGAGTGCATAAATTTTTGTGCACCGGGCCCCTAGTATATATATCCATGCCAGATATTATGAACATTATAATCAACTGATAAATTATTTATTTTTCATTTTCATTGAATTTATTGGGGTGACACTGGTTAACAAAATTATATAGGTTTCAGGTGCACAATTCTACAACACATCATCTGTACACTGTATTGGGTGTTTACCACCCCAAGTCAATCTCTGTTCATCAGCATTTATTTCCATTATGCCTTATTTCAGTGTTCCCTCTCCCTTCTTCCCAGTCTTAGAAATCACCACACTGTTGTCAGTGTCCATGAGCTTTTTCTCTCTTTTTGTTTTTGGCTGAATTCCTCCACAGAACACCCTCCACTCAGCACCCCATGAGCAGCTGTTAGCCTCCTCTCTATCTATGAGTCTGTCTCTCTTTAGTTTGCTAATTCATTTTGTTTACTAGATTCCACATATGGTGTTTATCTTCCTCTGACTGGCTTACTTCACTTAGCATAATGCTCTTCAGATTCATTCATGCTTTCACAAAGGGTAAGATTTCCTTCTTTTTTATGACCAAGTAGTATTCCATTGTGTAAATGTACCTCAGCTTTTGTATCTACTCATCTACTGACGGGCACTTGGGCTGCCACCAAATCTTAGCTATTGTAAATAACACTGCAATGGACATAGGGGTGTATATATTCTTTCAATTTAGTGTTTCAGGTTTCTTAGGGTAAATTCCGAGAAGTGGAATTGCTGGGTCATAAGGGGGCTTCATTTTTAACTTTTTGAGGTACTTTATACTGCTTTCCACAGTGGCTATAGCATGCAACTCATCAGTTAAAGGCCATTTTAATTTGTAACTTGAAGGCCTAGGAAAAAAATGTAGCCAACTCTAAGTTACAGTGATCAAGGGAGGATCCCAGCTCACCCCCTTCCGAGACCACAGTCTGAATTATTTTTGTAACAAATCGGATGTTTGATAACAACAAAAAAATTGTACTTCTTTAATCTTTTTATGTTTTTGAAAAAATGCCTTTATTTTGATAAAAGGAAGTGTGTACAAATAAAGAAATTTTATATAATCAAATGTTCAAAAGAAGTTTGTTTCAAAAAAAATTCTTGTGTTAATAGAATTTACTGAGCAGGAGGCTCTTGAGTCAAATATCCTGTTTGAATTTTGAAAAGGACAATATAACTTTATGAGCAATTATGCTGCTTGTAGCTCTGTAGATAAACTAAATGTAATTACTCTTCATGCTTCAAGATATAAACTGAGAACCAGCATGGCTCTACTGCAATTGAATTCATTAGTTAAATGCTCTATTACTCCTGTATCAAATAAAATTATCAAAAAGTTCAAATATAAGCAGTCCTACAGACAAAGTTGTTCATTGAGACAATTTTAGTACATTTTTAATAAGCCTTTTCTGTAAAGGCTTTAAGCGCATGCATGCTAAATTTCCATATTGGTCGATTTTTATTCTCCAAACAAGACAAAGAAATGTTTTATAAAGTAACTCTTAATAGTGAAGGAAACCCAAAGACATATCCCTTTCCCCAAAAACAGTCTATCAAGGTTAACAGATAACAGAAATGGCAGCTCTTGAAGCTTGATAAGGGCAGTAGAAGAGGTGAGAGCAGTGGCTAAAGCTATTTCCTTTCTCAAATAGGATTTCACTGCTCAGTTCACACTCCTTCAACACACATATTAAGTCATCAGAAGTTCACATCTGCCCTTTCTCTACGAAACTATCAGAAATGAAAATAATTCAGTAAAAAATTGGTTAGGAATGCATGTAAACACACCTGTAAAAATTGAAAATAGGGGGATTTAGAAATGAAGTTATAGAATTTTCCATTTAAAATTCCTTAACAATCTCTTAAATAATACAGATTTAGTATGTGGTGTATAGATTTTAAGTTGAAAAAGGTCATCTATTGGTTGCACTATTGCAAGAGACAGCAATGCTGCAATTTGTTGCAAAACAATTGCTATTTTGATTGAGAAATTCTACCAACCCTACGTATATCAGTCTATCCCGATTTCATCAAAATGTAACCATCTCATCCGGACTGGGGAGTGACTCTAGGAAAATATCATATAATTATGAATGTCACCCAGACAGCATGGTTTCCTTTTCTTAAGGGTTGACTCTCTTTTAATTGAATTTATTAAAATTCCTGCCCCTCTTGTACAGTTTTTGTGATTATAATTTGTGTGAGTAGTAATCCCATCAAAGCCAGCTACTTTACCATCTCTAGAGTGTTCTTGCTATTTTTAAAAGAAATCAAACCACCTAGTTGATTTATCACACATTCTTTTCATTCATTCAAATTTGTAAGTAGAAATCTTAGAATAGTAGAGATAGGTGTTTAATCTACTAATATCTATGGGTCGATATTTACCTATATGGTAACCAATTTCTATGTTAAGAATAAGACTTACAATACATTAGAAATCACTTTTCTTATTTATTATGTGCTTTAATAATTATTGAGCCTTTAGTCTATGTCATTTGGTGTGTTTTATGTTAGGGATACACAAGTATTCAAAATAATTAAGAGATAAAACATTTCATCACCATTTTCTCTCTAAATTAATGTTAGGTCACTCTTCCACCATTGATTAGATTGGGATATTTTTCTGTAAAACAAATGAGTTAACAAACTACATGTTTGATTCCACTAATATTTACTCAAAATTAAGCTTTCATTGTTTAAATTAATTACCACAAAGGATTTAAAAAATGGTTGCATTTGAGAAATACAAAGATATCGAGCATGTCAAAAAATATATAAATGATATTAAAGTCAGCTAAAGGTTTTAATATAAGAAGAGACCTGTGTATAGATTTTTGTAGTCCACTGATTTTCCAGAATGAGTAATAAATGGGCTGGGAAGTGATTTCTCCAATCATTTGTTAATAATTTTTCCCATGCCACTTATTTATCAGAGATGAGAGAAAGTAATGACATAAAACTCAGAATTGGATTTCAAAATATCTAGAATCAAAAACCCAGAGGAGCAGAAAGAGTTTCATATATAGCAGCTGGACATCGTTATTGCAAATATACAATACACAAATGTACACATACGATATATTTTTGTATCATTGTAAATGTTTAAATGACCCTGATGTACATGTACACAGTCCCAGAGCCCGCCTGCTAAAGTGTGAGTGGGGAAAGTCCTGCGACAAAGGGTCATTAACTTTCTCTAAAGCATGTTTCAGCAGAACAAATTCCCTTCAGTGTTTTGTGCCCACAAAAGCTTTCCACACACAAACAAATGCAAAAATCTCCCTGTAACAACCAAATGCCCCCATTAAAAAAATGAAGCATTTGAGTATTAAAGGTTAGATATTTATCTATCCCAAGATTAACTTATTGAACTACATACTACTCTCTTCAATACATTTTAGAGGTAAACGTTTCACAGTGGAATTTCCTGAATGGCCTATTTAACTTGCCAAAGGGAATAAAAATGGGAGGTTTATTTGTCTCCTTGAAAAGGTCATGAAACTATTTTGTAAAGACTTTCCCTTGGGGGATTTCCAAAAACAACTGGGCCAATGCTGTGTCAAAACCCAATGAACAAAACATTTGAGAAAACCAGACTTTTTGAGCCAGCAGCTAGACTACCTGCTAGTCCCCTTAACAAGCGGACCGATTCCTGGAAACAGAATGAACGCCAGATATAAAAAGATCAAGATTGTTTGAACCAGCAGCTGTTCTACCTGCAGCAGTTCATCTTTCCTGGCAATCTGTTGGAGACACACATTCCACAGGCTAACAGGACTATGAACCTCTTTGCCCACTGCTGTGCCTCTAGGATATGTTCAGTAACAGTATTTCCACAGGTGTTTGCAAGATGTCAGCCATATCCTTAACATAAGGAAATAGCAACTTTCATTTCATTTTAGGTGTAAAGAAGTGAACATGAACACCCAGCCTCTCTAAAGGAATAGAAACCCATTTACTGTTTGTTTAACTTCTAATTTTAACAGCAAGATTTCTGAGATATTTGAAAGTATGCTAGCAATGATACTCACTAACATACAACCTATATTCAATGTGGTCTTACAACTTAATTTTTAAAATCAAAGATTACATATAAAATGAGTCATAAGGAAGCTCATTGTGTCAGTCACAGTTCTACGTGATGTACAGACATTAGCTCACTTAGTCAAATACTTAAAGGAAGAGGGATCATCATGACCAGGTTCCAAAACACTTAGAAGTAAATTCTCCATGATACATAATTCATAATTGGCAGAGCTGGGACTCAAACATACATTAGCTGGAAACAGAGGCCATGTTCTTGATAGCAATGCAATGCCATAGGGAGATGAACAGTCATTGGAAACATTTCCTTCAAGGAAATATAGACTAAAATATGCATGAATGCTTTGAATTTTAAATACTGTAAAATGTATAATCCACATCTTTACATAGTTACTATGATTAATTTATTTCCACATATTGTATCAAATATAAAAATTATAATATGTTTAAAATATTGATAACATGGA
Source organism: Murina feae (assembly GCA_004026665.1). Taxonomy (NCBI): domain Eukaryota; kingdom Metazoa; phylum Chordata; class Mammalia; order Chiroptera; family Vespertilionidae; genus Murina; species Murina feae. The sequence continues at coordinate 746 of PVJC01054672.1, read as the reverse complement.
ACAATTTTCTAAACATATTAAGTGCTCAAGAAACTTATGACAATTAAGTTACAATATGAAATGAACAAATTGACTGCTTCTGCTCTCCATTTTCCCATTTCAAGCTGTTGTGTGTGATTTGTATGTAATATATACAGGTAGTCTAGTGGTATTCCAAATTGTTCAGTTTGTGAGATATAATTTTGATCAACTCATATGACCACAAATATAAGGATATTTTTATTTTTATATTCAATGGCCAAACAGTTTAATGATGAGATCCAATTATGCTGACCATCATGACCTTGTAATGAAATAGTACCATTATTGTGGCAGCTAAAAAAGATGTATATAGATTACATATAAAAAATCATTCTGATAAAATATTTTTATTTCAGGCTGATATTATAAATGTTATATTTTTTGCTTTGTTATGAATGAAGCCATCTACACCTATAAAAGAGTAACATGAAAATTGGTGTCACCATGCTACCCCACCAGCCAATCAGAGTGATATGCAAATTAACCCAACAAAAAATGGCGGTTAAGTTGCATACACAGGCGCCCGGAATGAAGACTGAAGACAGCTAGAAGGAAGCTAAGTGCTGCCGAAGGGAGTGAAGCAGTGGAGAAGAGAATGCAGCCAAGGCAGCAGAGACATTGGAGAAGGGAAGGAGCCAGGCAGCAGAGATGGGAGGAAGCGAGGCAGATGAGACGGTAGAGAAGGGAGGGAGGGAGGCAGCAGAGATGGTGGAGATGGGAGGAAG
>PVJC01054671.1:0-10428 GCA_004026665.1 Murina feae | reverse complement strand
AAACTATGGATTTATGATACAACATGGGTGAACCTCTAAAACATTACACAGTGCTCTGTGACAAAGTCTGAAATAACATAGCACATATTAACATATTATTGAATATACATACACTAGAGGCCCGGTGCATGAAATCCATGCACTGGGTCAAGGGATTCCCTCAGCCTGGCCTGCACTCTCTCGCAATCCAGGATCCCTCACTCCTTAGGCTTGGCTCTCTGCTCCTTACTGCTGCTGCAGAGGCAGGAGACGTTCCTGCCATCACTGCTGTGCTCTCCAACCGTGAACCCAGCTTCTGACTGAGCTGCACTCCCCCTATGAGGACAGTTCCTGCTTTGAATGTCTGCCCCCTGGTGGATCAGTGTGTGTCATAGTGACAGGTTGGTTGTAATGGTTGCTTAAGCGCATATATATATATATATATATATATATATATATATATATATACACTAGAGGCCTGGTGCACAAAAATTTGTGCACTCAGGGAGGGGGAGGGTCCCTCAGCCCAGCCTGTGCCTTCTGGCAGCCCGGGAGCCCTCAGGGAATGTCCACTTACCAGCGGGGAACTGGACTAAGCTGCAGTCGGACATCCTTAGCTCTGCTGAGGAGGCAGGAGCACACGGACCACCAGGGGCAGCTCCTGCATTGAACATCTGCCTCCTGGTGGTCAGTGTGTGTCATAGTGACCAGTCATTTCTACTGGTTCTGCTGTTAGGGTCAATTTGCATATTAACTTTTTATTATATAGGATAGAGACCTGGTGCATGGGTGGGGGCCAGCTGATTTGCCCTGAAGGGTGTCCCAGGACAGGGTGTTGGTCCTGCTGGGGTCCCTGGCCAGCCTGGGTAAGGGACTAATGGCTGTTTGCAGGCTGGCCACATTCTCTTCAGGGTGGAGGTCCCTGTTGTGGTGCTTGGCCAACCTGGATGAGGGACTGATGGCTTTTTTTAGGATGGCCACAGCTCCTTCAGGGTGAGGGGCTGATGGCTATTTTCAGGCTGGCCATGCCCCCCGGTGATCCAAGCTCCTAGCCTCTTCTTTTTTTCTTTTTCTTTCTTTTTTTTTGTGGGGGAAAGATTTATTTATCTTCTATATAATTGAAACTTTGTAGCCTTGAGTGGAGCTTAGGGTTGGCCAGGGCAGGCAGGAAGCTTGACTTCCTCCTAACACGGGACAACCCAGGCCTCCTACTCACTGCAGCTCTGTGGCTGCTGCCACCTTAATTGGGTTAATTTGCATACTTTCTCCTGATCGGCTTGTGGTCATAACTGGTGGGCTTGGCTTAGGCAGAGCGGAGGGATGGTTAATTTGCATATTTCTCTTTTATTATATAGGATATGAAGTTCAGATAATTTTACCTGATGAATAATCTGCCAATGTCAATAAATGCGCAACATAAGAGCATTTTAGTATCTTCCAAGTGATTTGTCACTTTTATCATTATATAAAAATTATCTTAACGTCTACTATGTTTTTAACCTTAAAGTACTTTTTCTTGATGTTATTATAGCCCTACCAGCTTGTTATTGATTAGTTTTGCCTGCCATATATTTTTACCTCTGGTTTCAAATGTTCAATAACTCCATGGGTTTGCTATTTTCTTTATAAATACTATTATAAGATATATATGTAATTATGTTTGCATACAAATTTTGTATTTTGAATGAGGTTATAAAGTTTTTATTTTTAACTGAGTAGTTCAGTCTTAAGTTGATAACAGATATTTAAAATTATTTCTGTCGCTTTCTTTTTTACTTGATTTTCTAATTTTTTTCTTATATTTTAAAATTCTTTTCTCCTACTAGACTAATTAAAGATTATTCAATTTCTTCTGGTAAAAGAAATTATGTAGTTTATTTTTAGTTTATGTAGTTACTCTCAACATTTTTTTCATACTTAATTTAGAAATACTTAACTCTATTATTTTTACTCCAAAAGTAATTCATAAAATATAGTGTTTTATCACTCTCTTGCATGTATGTGATGTTCTAATCAGACATTTCATTTTTATTTTGTCTTTTACTCCCTAATTATAAACATTTTTATTTTTTATTTATGCTAATTCATGAATTAATCAATTTCTTTGCTCACTATAATTTTCTTACATCTCAATCTTTTCTTATGAAATTTTTTTGTTATTACTGGAAACTTCCTTTTAGACTTCTTAGTTCTAAGATATCTATTTTAATGTCATTTTTTTCCTTATCACTATGATACATGAACATATTTCAATTCTAACTTTAGAATTTTTCCTTTAACATTTTGAAGGCATTATTCCATACTTTCTCTATCTATTATCACTGTTGAGAAATCTTCTGATTCTCTAATTTCATGTCATTTCTCAATTCTAAAAATAGTCATCTTCTTTACCATTAACTCTTTTCCATTCTCCTTGTTATATTCACCTACAACATCAATCTAATCTAATAAAATAATAATATTGAAATTAACTGTTTCTACAGGATGCCTAAGCCACGCCCAACAGCCAATTAGAGCAGCTGTATGCAAATTAACCCAGCCAAGATGAAGGCTGGCAGTCATGGAGCTAGAGTAAACAGCAGGCTTCCATTGCACCAAGAGTAAACTGTCTGCCTAGGCTGGCTGGGCTTCTCCCGGCTCAGGCAACATTGTTGCAATTATAGAAGCCATGGAACTGAAGCAAACATCAGGCTTCTTTTGCACCAGCAATGGAGGAAACTGTCTGCCTAGGCCGGCTGTGCGCGTCTACTAAGACAACATTCTTTCAATTATAGAAGCCATGGAGCTAAAGCAGACAGGAGGCTTTGTTACCTGCCTAGGCCTCAGCTTAAAGGAACACTGTATCAATTATAGAAGATAAATAAACTCCAGAAACCTGCTTCCAGCCAGCCTTTCTGGGATTTTGGGTCAATGGGAGCTGTGGGCAGCCTGAAAGCTTGAAAATAGCCCTCAGCCAGTCACCCAGGCTGCCCAGGTACCCCAGTAGGGACCCAAAACCTGAAGGGACTGTGGGCAGCCTGAAAACAGCCCTCAGCCCATCACTCAGGTGGCCACACTCCAGTGGGGTAAGGGCCCACAGTGGGGGACTTGGCTAGCTTGCAAACAGCCATCAGCCCCTCACCCAGGCTGACCAGGCATGCCAGCAGGTGGATATCCCCATAGGGGTCCCAGAGTGTGAGAGGACACTGGCCAGGCTAAGGGACTTCCCAAGTGCACACACTTTTGTGCACCGGGCCCCTAGTTAGATGAATAATAGACATAGGGCATATATGTGAATGTTAGTAAGCAAGAAGTTATATGTATGCAGCCATTCAGTGTGTGCTTTGCCTCACTAGTCCAAAGGATTTATACATGTTTTGTCCTATTTCTCTATCTTGGCACTAAGTCATGATGACCATTGTCTCTATAGGCTGAGTGATTTTCTGAGGCTACTGGTCCTAGGCACCCTGCCACAGTACTGGTTGTTACAAAGTTCTTACCTGTACCATGTGCCTCTTCCCTTCACTCAGGGCTCCCCGTAATTTCTAAGGCATGAGATACTATAGGATCTATTTATATCTGCACATGTGCAATCTGAATGTGTATGGAGTTTACCTCCAGGTGGAACACTTTGATAAATAGGAGATTAAATGCAATGGTAGAGAATAACTCATCTCTTCCACCTCCAGTCTAGGCAGGACCACTCATTCAGCTGGCCATGAAGTTGTGACTAGCTCAATAGCATGCTTACCAAACTTAAGAATACTTATTGTGTCTGCCTTCACTTTTCCATTCACTTTTGCTTCCCTGGGCTTACACTTCTAACAAAGTATTAGCATATGATATTTTGGCTCATGTAAAAGGAAATATGGGCAAATACATATATTTTTACATTTTCATATTTCTATTGGCTACTTTAGTTTTACTATTAACTTGTCACTCTCACTATTAAAAAAATCACTTTTAGTTATTTTAGAGAGAAAGGGAGAGGGAGACAGAGATAGAAACATCAATGATAATCATCTGCTTCCTGCACATACTTTACTGGAGATCTAGCCCACAACCATGGCATGTGCCCTGACTGGTAGTTGAACCATGACCTCCTGGTTCATAGGTCAATGCTCAACCACTGAGCACACAGTCCAGGACTCACCTTTTTATATATATACTAGGGGCCTGGTGCACAAAAATTTGTGCACTTGGGGTATCCCTCAGCCCGGCCTCTGCCCTCTCGTAGTCTGGGACCCCTCAGAGGATGTCCACCTGCTGGCATTCCTGGCCAGCCTGAGTGAGGGGCTGATGGATGTTTGCAGGCTGCCCATGGTCCCTTCAGGGTTCAGGTCCCTACTGGGGTACCTGGCCAGCCTGGGTGAGGGATTGAGGGCCTTTTTCAGGCTGCCCACAGTCCCTTCAGGTTTTAGGTCCCTACTGGGATGCCTGGGCAACCTGGGTGAGGAGCTGAGGGATGTTTTCAGGCTGCCCACAGCTCCCATTGACCCAACATCCCAGCAAGGCTGGCTGGAATCAGGTTTCTGGGGTTTATTTATCTTTTATAATTGAAACTGTTGCTTTAAGCCGAGGCCTAGGCAGGTAACGAAGCCTCCTAATGGCTTCAGCTCCGTGGCTTATATAATTGCAGCTATGTTGCTGTGAGCAGAGAGAGGCCTAGCCGGCCTAGGCAGACCTTACTCCTGGTGCAACGGAAGCCTCCTGTTTACTCCAGCTCCGTGACTGCCGGCTTCCATCTTGGCTGGGTTAATTTGCATACAGCCACTCTGATTGGCTGGTGGGCATGGCTTAGGTGTCCCATAGAAATGGTCAATTTCAATATTACTCTTTTATTAGATAAGATATATATATATATATATATATATATATATATATATATATATATATATATATATATAATTTTGGGGGTGACATTGCTTCACAAGGCCATACATGTTTCAATTGTACAACTCAATGAAACAGCATCTGCACACTGCATCATGCACCTATCGCCCCAAGCAAAGTCCCTTTTTGTCCCTATTTTCATTGACTTTGCTCACCTACCCCTCACCTCCTTTCCCTCGGGCTAACACCACACTGTTGTCTGTGTATGTGGTATCTATGTTTCTTTTCCTAATCCCTTCACCTTTTTACCTGTTTCATGGCTAATTCCCTCTTTTTTTTTGGAGGCTTTGACGTTTACAATACTATATTGTGAATTCAGCTACAACATTTACAAAGTTGTATTTTTATATTTTCTCCAGAATGCTTCGGTGTGCTTTGTTTGTTGTTTCTCTGGGTTATTTAGATAACTTTGCTGCTAGAAATGGAAGTATGTTCTCTGACATTGAGTCGTGGTGTTAATTCACTGTGCTATGGCTTAACACACTTGCACCAAGTCTTTTTAAAGATTATTATGAATGGCTTCTCATCTTAACTGCTTTAAAAAATACACACAAAAACATGCTTTAAAATCTTGGAAAATAATGCAACGTTGAAGAGGCAACAGAAATATGTTGGTAAAAATCATAACCTGGAGGCACACAGCCTGCACTTGACTTGCGGCTCTGTGGCTTCTGTAATATTAGACCTTAGGCCAGTTGCCATTCTCTCTGACTCACTTCTCTTATCTACAAAATAGAAGCACTAATAACAGCATCTACTGCTTCGAATGGCTGTGATGATTAAATGAATTAGTTTAGAAGAAGTGCCTAGTACTTTAAAATGCTCTATGAATACTTCCTATTATTGTTGTTGCTTTATACCACGGGTGGGAAACCTTTTTTCTGCCAAGGGCCATTTGGATATTTATAACATCATTCTCAGACCATATAATACTATCAACTTAAAAATTACCCTGCTATATTTAGTCAAACATCTAATTTAGTCAAACATCTAATTAACTCACCCCTAATGCCTTGGCAGGGCCAGACCAAATGATTCCATGGTCCTTATGTGGCCTGCGGGCTGAACATTCCTCTGCTTTATAGGGTCCACCTTCAGGGCAGTTCTGAGTTACTTAATTAATATGGTCAAGACAGCGTTTTACAGGATTTTTTTAAACCTAAATTAAACTCACATGCATTCTCCCCTTTTTTAAAAATTGGCTTACATTACTGTGCAGTAACAATAGAATAAAAGAGTTTGCTCCCTACGGCCCTTATCCACATAAATTTTCTGAGGATAAGCATATGCAGGCAAACAGGAGAGATTTAAGAGTGGGAACTGAGAACATTTAAAAACCATTTTAGCTTCATCTATTTTACATTGGCTAATCCGTTTATGATAAGAAGCTATATTTAAACAAGCAGAAAACCATTATCTGATGTACAAAATGCTGAAAATAGACAAAAAGAATAGGATATCAATTTGAAATAGAAAATGATTTGATTGTTCTCTTTAGTTTATCACATTTTTTCTTGATAAAAAAATAAAGGAATTGTGTCAGGCAGAAAATTGTCTTTCATAGAGTATTGGCTGAAAATGGACAAATGGCCCATTAGTTTTTCTCAAGAATACAAAGCCAGACTACTACTATTCCTTTTTAATACACAATTCTGTGTTTCAAAGAGAATAAGAAATTAGATAAATCTCTAGTAATTTTTAAGTTAATCTATCTTTTACTGGGAAAACCAGGTCATTCTTAAAAACCTCCAAAAATTAAAACAGCAAAAAAGTGAGTGTGTGTGTGTGTGTGTGTGTGTGTGTGAGAGAGAGAGAGAGAGAGAGAGAGAGAGAGAGAGAGAGAGAGAGAGAGAAAGAGAGAGAGAGAAAGAGAGAGAAGAGGTGCTTTTTCTTTAAATTCCTCAAATACTGGGTCTTAAGCTATTGTTACTATATTATACTTTTAGGTAAAAAAAAAAGTCTGAAAATAAAAAGCTGACTATGAAAGTATTTTCATCTATTACTGAAAAAATGTTTATGTTCTTTATTATCTATCTATATTAAAATAATAAATATATATATTTCAAATTTTTTCCTATGAAATAGATCTTAGAAGCTTAGGTATAGCTAAAATTCTTAAATTCAGCTCATCTAATTCATAAAAACATTTCTTCCCAGCAATGAAGTAAAAGGTTTGCTTTTGAAATTATACTGCACAAATCAGATCAGTTTTAATTGATATGTAGGCATTTATTGTTACATTTCAGGTATTATAAAATATTTATTTTAGAAAAGATGACAACCTTAAATTTTACAATAGGTATTTGGGAGTTTAATTTTTATTGTGTGTGTGTTTGTATATATAAAATTATCGCCATCATTATTAAGTATTAAACTCTAGCACACATTAATTTTCCATTAACTTGTTCTATAACTCATAATTCAAAATACATATAACTGCAATTTTACATATGTATATATTTATAATATAAATTTTAAGTAGTTTATATGTGTTCTCAACTAAGCTAACCCCTTATATGCACTATTCAAATTATTTCTCATGACAATATTATGTAGAGGGAATATTCTCATAATTATTTATTATTAAACCAGTTGAGCCTTGGTTCAATATTCTAGCTTTCCATAAAAATAGATAATTCCATCACATTTTTGGCTGTTTTCCTGGCTTTCAGTGTTGAAATAACGGCTTAGTGAAATGTGCGCTAGATTGTCTACTGGCCACAACCTTTGACTCATGCTTCATCTTAAGTTCTTTTGGTTCCTGTGGACAAACTATTCAGAGTCTCTTCGGATTTAGGGTCTTAAGGAATATAAACCCGCCTGCAGACCCCTCGCATGTAGCCCACCTCACAGACTCCACTTGATGAGCTCCTTTGCCCTGTAGGGTGGCTCATCGGGGATCTGGGGCGCTGGACCCCATCCCAACTCTACTTAGTGCTTTTTTGTGCACCATGCAATTCCCACCGTCGTGCCGACTCCTGTTTTATGGAAAATGAAAGAGCTTGGGGTCTTCCAGTCTGTTCATAGAGAGAGTGATGTATGTACCAAAAACACATAAGTAGAAATATAGCGTTTTTGTATCAATGAAATGAGAGTACTGGCATGTTTTTTTTTTTAAGTTCTAAATAAAATAATAACCCTCAAAATATCTGTACAGAAGAGTTATGTTTTTCTCCTTAAAGATATTGGCTTGGAATTATTTCATATATAATGCATACCAAGTAGGTCTCTTTCTAAAGCAATAGGATATAAAAAATAAATGAAAATGATGAAATATTACTTATACTACATCATGTATAGTATTTGGAATAGGAAATTTCTGTGTCTTTAAGAGAAAATGTGCAACATAGCATAAGAAGTAATGAAGTTCTTGTAAAAAAGGGACAAAGATGTTCAAAATAAAAATGTGTCTTTCCTCTCATAGTTTGTCAAAGAGATGTAATCTTATATTTCTCCACTTTATATGGATGTTTAAAAATAAAGTGAAAAATACAAATATGTGCGTGTATATGTGTTCATACCTGTTAAATGGAGAACTGGCAAAGATAAATCAGGTGTGAGCACATATACATGCACGTATTTGTACTTCTCACCTTATTTTTAAAATAAATATTGAGAGGAAAAATATAAAATTATGCACACTTCTGTGATATATGAATGGTGCCCTTTTGAATGGATTTAATTTATTTATTTCTTTCCTGTTTCATGGACAAATAATTGTTGAACATCAGTGTATATGTTTATGGTATTTGACATGCTGGTCTGACTTATATGTATGGTGGACTATCATAGGTTTGGCTAATATCTAACTGCTTATATAGATACATTAAAAAGAAAAGAGCCTTAACCGGTTTGGCTCAGTGGATAGAGCGTTGGCCTGTGGACTGAAGGATCCCAGGTTCAATTCCGGTCAAGGGCATGTACCTTGGCTGCGGGCACATCCCCAGGAGGAGGTGTGCAGGAGGCAGCTGATCGATGTTTCTCTTTCATCGATGTTTCTAACTCTCTATCCCTCTCCCTTCCTCTCTGTAAAAAGAAAATCAATAAAATATATTAAAAAAGGAAAAGAAAGGAAAGAAAAAAGTCTCCTTGTGATGAGAGCTCCTAGCATTAACTTCCAATAACATTTCTATATACGATACAGCAGTGTTATCTGTAGTCATTATGCTATACATTACATCCCTAGTACTAATTTGTCTTATAACTAGAAGTTTGTACATTTAGACCACCTTCTTCCAGTTCCCTCTACCTTCATTCCCTTCCCTTAGTAACCACAAGTCTGATCTCTTTTTCTATGAGTTTTTGTTGTTGTTGTTACACATAAGTGAGATCACGTGGTATTTGTCTTTCTCTTTCTGACTTATTTAAGTTAGCACAATACCTTTAAATTTTACCTATGTTTTTACAAAAGTTCAATTTTCCTCACTTTTTATGTCTAAATAATATTCCTCTCACTGTGTGTGTGTGTGTGTGTGTGTGTGTGTGTGTGAAAACTTCTTTATTTATTCATCCATCCATGAACACTTAGGTGTTTCTACATCTTGGTCTTGGCTATTGTAAGCAGTGCTGCTATGAACACGGTGGTGCAGATATCCTTTGAATTAATATTTTAGTTTCCCAGAATAATTCCAGAAGTGGGATTGCTAGATCATATGGAAGTAAACTAGTCTTTAAGTAAAATTGTAAAGTTGTCCTTAGCGGTGGAAGCTGTAAAATTTCACAGTAAACATTAACTTGTAAATGTATTTGAAATTAACAGCTGTTTCTATGATAAAATTGGTTAAAAGAATGAAATAAAACAAGATAGTAAGTTTTGGGATCTCAGTTCCTCTAAGAATGTACTCCAAAATTAGTGAAAAAACACAAAAACAATCCAACAACAAAGAAATAGACACAAAGCAACTAGGAAAAAAAGATGAATGACCTCAAGATCAGAATCCAAATGGACACATCAATATTGCTAGAATTTTACATGAAGCACAAAGGTAAGTGAAAATTACTACAGAGAAGCATGAGAAAAGGCCAGCAAGATCACCGGTTCTCTTCTGGTTCTAATGATCTCCCTCAAAGATGGCAAAAATAAATAAACAACAAAATAAAAATAGCAAAGTCAAACATAAGTATAAACTCCAAGTAGGATGAAACCTGGAGGAGTTTTTTTTATTTATTTGAATATTTTTAGAAAACAATACAAAAAGCTGACTAAATATGTCTTTGTAACTCTCCTAATGGATCTTGGGACTGTCACCATTGGAATATTGCTTTTTTTTTTTTTTTTTACATTTTTTAAAATTACATAAAGCTTTACAAAGATTAGTACATATATCTCTTTTTCCCCCTGCCCTTCCGCCCGCCTCCCTACCCCCCAGTGTTTTGTGTCCATTGGTTATGCTTAAATGTTCACACAAAAGTCCCTTGGCTGATCTGTTACCCCTCCTCCCCCAACGTCCCTGTCCTTGTTGCTGTAATTTGACAGTCTGTTTGATGTTGCTCTGCTTCTGAGTCTATTTTTGTTCACCAGTTTATAATGGTTATTATTATCCATAGATGAGTGAGGACATGTGGTATTTTTCTTTC
>PVJC01054670.1:0-10441 GCA_004026665.1 Murina feae | reverse complement strand
CCCCACCCCCACCCAACCCTCCCATCGCTTCCCCACCCCCACGCCAACCATCACCATGCCATCTCCCTCCGGCCCACCCCCACATCTCGCTCACCCTGCCGCTGGCACTGCGCTGGCCTCCAGGGCTGCGGCGCCATCTTGCCTGAGCTAATTTGCATACAGCCATTCTGATTGGCTAGTGGGCGTGGCTTACCCCCGTCCCAGAGAAACAGTTAATTTTAATATTTTGCTTTTATTAGTTAAGATAGTATTCCATTGTGTAGATGTACTACAGTTTTCTAATCCATTCATCTGCTGATGGACACTTGTTTTTAATATATTCTCTTTGTAACTGTAGATTTTAAAGTCTCAGTTCTTCGAGGGGGCTTCCAAGATTGAAAATAAATTATACTTATTTCTTTCACTTTTCCTAAGTATCCAGCTGTACTACAATCTGTAAACTCATCACATATTATATCTATTTATTTATTTTTATTAAATGTATTGGGGTGGCATTATTTAATACATTTATATAGGTTTCAAGTCTACCATGCTATAATACATCGTCTGTATACTGCGTTGTGTGTTTATCACCCAAAGTCAAACCTCCTTCTGTCATCACACACTTGACCCCTTCTATCTTTCGTCACTTTCAACTATTCTTTCCCTCTAGTAACCAGAATACTATTATCTGTGTCTATGAATTTTCATTTGTTTGTCTAATTTGTTTATTTGTTGTTTCAGTGTTCTTCATTATTTCTGTCTGACTTACTTCACTTAGCATGATAGTAATATCCACCTATGTTGTTGCAAATGGCAGTATTTCATTTTTCTTACAGTTGAGTAGTATTCCACTGTATATGTGTAGCACATCTTCTTTATCCAAACCATCTATCAATGGACACTTCAGTTGTTTCATGTCCTGATCACTGTGAATAATGTTTCAATGAGCATAGGAGTGCATATATCGTTCCAATACATTTTTCACATTTTGGGGGTAGATACCCAGAAGAGGGTTTGCTGGGTTATATGATAGCTTTATTTTTAATATTTTGAGGAACCTCCATACTGTTTTCCATAGTCACTGTACCAGTTTACACTCCCACCAGCAGTGAATGGAGTTCCGTTTTCTCCATAACCTCTTCAACACTGACTATACCTTGTCTTGTTGATAATAGTCATTCTAACAGTAATGCAGTGGTATCTCGCAGCAGTTTTGAATTGCATTTCCCCAATGGTGAGTGAAGTTGAACATCTTTTCATATATTTGTTGTCCATCTCTATGTGTTCATGGGAGCAGTGTATATACCTTTTTTTTTAATTTGCTGTAGTTAAGCTTTTCAAGTTGTTTTTCAAGTTGTTGTTTGCTCATCTTGTTTTGCATTCATGAACTTGTTTCTATTTTTTTAAACAAGGCATTAACATCCCTTTACTTAGAGAGTCATAAATGTTTTGAGGAGACAAATGGATAAATTTATGTATATGAAAGCTCATGAAATATACAGTCATTAGAAATCTAGATAATTAGAACTTGATGCCTTTTCTAAAATTATTCAAATTTCTAAAAAACACTATACCAGTCAAATTGAACATAAGGGACCATTATCAATTATAAAATCCTGGTGCAAAGTAACATGTAGAGGAACAAATAGAGCTATGCACAATTAGAAGTAGAAAAACAAACAAAACCCTATTTGGCTTACATTAAAAATTTAAACTTTCAGTTGAAGTTATCTTTTCATCAATGTTAAAAATTAAACAATTTGCATCTTAGAGTTACATTGTAGTTCAAAACAAAAAAAAAACACATTTCAATGTTAACTAATAAATTCTGGATTGATTTTGCAGTATGGAAAGAATGACAAAACATTACCTATTAGAATATATTAAGTAAGAAAAAATAAGTGAAAAAATATATTTTCACAAAAAGACTAAATATTAGCTTCATACCTATACGAAAATATTATTGATGCTGAACAATAGTGAAGGTTATGGAAAAGGACAGAACCTGGACTAACTCGGCAGTTACATTGAAAAATAGGCTGTCATTTTGAACAAAAGTGCTACAAGATTAAAAACCCGAAGTTGAGTCTTTCGCATATGCATAATGTCACCTAACTGTGAGTCAGATTTGTCTTTTACATAACATTTGCACAACTGAGAAGATATTAGCAACCTTAGTATCTTCCAATAGAAAAGAAAAGAATAAGCACACATGTGGTATGATCTTATGAAAACAATAATCTATAGAAGGCCTCTCATGGAGAGAGAGGAGGAGTGTCAGGAAAGCATTGGGAACTTTCTCAAACCATATAAATAAAGGTGATATTCAGCCGAGAGGCATCAGCTGACTTGCTGGCAGAGGGAAAGAAAGCTCAGAGATTCTAACTGACACTGGAATATTGAACATGCTTCCTATGTGTATATAAGCCTTCACCCCAGTCCCATGAGGGCCTGATCACTTACACTCACACACTGGGCTGCAGTTTGGCTCACATGTGCTCTTACATTCTCACACATGCACACTTTCACTCACATTTACTAAACCACACTGTCCACACTCACAGCCATGTTCAATCACACGCCCACTCTTATGCTAGTATATTTAAATCCTATAGAAATTAAAAATAGTTTTCACATTAAAAAAAACACACACACACACAAACACAAAAGGCAAAACGTTTAATTGCCAGCAGGTAGGTTATAGAGTTAATATTTACATTTTGAGAGGTTTTCAATTACAATATCTACCAACATTTTTCGTTCTATTTTGAGCTATCCCTTCTATATAGAATACAATTCCATTTTCCAAATTTGGCTAAACTCAACTTATTTAGAATATGATTACCATCAAAATGAGGTAGCTTTACAACTGGGCAAAATGAGATATCAATTTTGAAAACACAATTTTTTCCCCTCTGAAAATTATTCACTTGATACATTTCCACTGACCACATGGAAAGGGTTAAATCTCTTAACTAACAGAAGCAAATGGAATATAAGAATTCCACCCTTTGAATTGAAAAGAATACACTAATACTAAGATCTAGGCATTGCACTAGATCCTACAATAGGTATGATTTATACAAACACTCATTTACGAAGGCCCGGATTTTATTCTTGCCACTGGGACAAGCAGAAATGCAACCTCCAGGTAACTGTTCTGTCTCAAAGCTATGTCCATTTAAATTATCCTTTAACTGGATTATTTATATTTTCATTTCTACACTTAAATGTATGTCACTATATAGGAGTAACAAAACACTTTTTAAAAAATATATATTTTATTGATTTTTCACAGAGAGAAAGAGAGAGGGATAGAGAACCAGAAACATCGATGAGAGAGAAACATCGATCAGCTGCCTCCTGCACACTCCCCACTGGGGATGTGCCTGCAACCAAGGTACATGCCCCTGACTGGAATCGAACCTGGGACCTTTCAGTCCACAGGCCGACGCTCTATCCACTGAGCCAAACTGGTCAGGGCAACAGAATACTTTTTAATATGATACTTTTACTGACACAATCATATCATTATGACTGTTATGGTCTATGACAAGGCCTGCTCAGATGTCCTTTCTTTAGCAGGTTTTAACATTCCAACATTTATTTTCCTTACATTTCCTTTTAAATATAAATCTTTTTGGCGAGTGAAAAAAATGTAGACTGTATGTCATTATTTCTAAGTGCCTGTCTTCACTTACATCCAATGTAAAATAGCTAACATTTTAAAAGTCACTCTTGTTTATAGAATGCTTACACAAATGTTAAATTGATTCATTTTTATGTAATGGAAATTTACAATATTCAAGTAATTGAGGAAGACCCGAGTTTAGAATTGCCTGGTTAAAGAAAGAGGCGATAAAGAGATGTAGAGAGTTCACTGTTCCTCCTCGGATGTTTGAACTGATAGTCAGAAGTGTTACACAAATCGAAATCAAAGGAGTTATAATTTTGACCGAAACTGAACTGGAAAATATGTCTTAGTATTGAGACATAACGGAAGATCCTAACACTTCACCACAGGTCAGTGTCCAGATTTTCCCCAGACTCACTGGCATAGCCTAAACTCCTGTCAGTCCCTGTCAGTGTAGGCCAGGGCCCCATCTTGGAAGAGAGAGTACATGAATCCAGAGAAGAGGCCACTCCAAAGAGTGAGGACATAGAAAGCCTTAGACGCTGTATGCTACGGACTGAATGTTTATCTCCCCGAGAAGTCAGGTGTTGAAACCGAATCCCCCGGGTGATGTTACTAGATGGTGGGGTCTGGGGAAGCGGTTAGGTCATGAGGGCAGAGCCCTTGACAGTGGCATTAGTGTCCTTATAAAC
The DNA here is from genome assembly GCA_004026665.1 of Murina feae. Classification (NCBI taxonomy): domain Eukaryota; kingdom Metazoa; phylum Chordata; class Mammalia; order Chiroptera; family Vespertilionidae; genus Murina; species Murina feae. The sequence goes on along the minus strand of PVJC01054670.1, from coordinate 6,133 downwards.
AGATCTGTGAGAACTCCTCACCCCTTCTGCCATGTGAGATTACAGGGAAAAGGTGGAAGTCCATAAACTAGCAGGCAGGCCCCACTGGACTCTGAATCTGTCCGTGGCTTGATATTGGACTTCGCAGGTCCTAAACTGTGGGAAATAAATTTCTGTTGTTTATAAGCCATGCAGTCTGCTATACCAGCCTAAATGGACTAAGACAGAAATATAAGAACTTTTCTCCCACAGCTCATCAGTTAGCTGAATTGCCCTCTGATGGGAAGGTACTAGAGGATATATAGAGGAATAGAGCTGAAGGGTCTTGTAGTGCTTTCCCTATAGTGGAGTAGTAGTTTCCTATCTTCTAGACAAAGTGTTTCTGTCTATAGAGTCTCAAAGCAAATTACCTGAGCTTCCATGAGGCTGCAAAAGGAAGACAAGATTTCTCTTCTACTTGAATACTGAATGTTTTAAATATGTTATTGTGAGAAGTAAGTAATCTTTACATCAAGCAACCAGCACATAAAATGTTTCCTAGGAAATAGATGGCAATTATCTTTAAAGAGGCAGTGTGACCTTGGGGGCAAAACATTCTTTAGACAGAGATAGATTTTTATTTCTGGATCCTCTGCTTACTATTTGACGACAAAAAAATTACAAGATTTTTTTTTATTTGTAAAACTGGAGAGTACATGTAAAAGAGTATTTTGAAAACATACATATGTAAATAATGCAAGCTGCAACATGACATACTCTCATTAAATGATAACAATTATTTTAAGCTTTAATTTTACCTATTATAGATCCAGCTTTCCCGCTAACTCTCCCTTACAATAACTTTAAAAGTAAATTGTCACCTTATATAATACTTCAGTGCAGCTCACTTTAGATTTCTACATTTCACAGATATTTCAGATTAAATGATAACAATTATTTTTGTGACTGTTCAAATTTGGAATTCTGCTTGTGGAATCAGATATCATTTGTTTGTTCATTTGGCTTTTTTTTCATATATTTTAGGTCAACTACTACACAACAAACACGATTCTAGGTTTTAAGGTACTTTAGGGAAATAAATATTAAAAGATCACAGCCTTGGTGGAACTCAGATGATAGAAAGATTGATTTCATTGTTAGGTGTCATAAATATTAAAAATAGGAATATACAAAAGATCTATCCATTCTTTATACAAAGAATCAAGATCACCCTGGGGTAATTTTATAAGAATGCTTGACTTTCTTTTCCTCAAATATGTATCAAAGAGATAGTTCTCTCTCTCTCTCTCTCTCTCTCCCCCTCTCTCTCTCTCTCTCTCTCTCTCTCACACACACACACACACACACACACACACATACATACACACAAGCACACACACAAACACTCAAAGAGTAAAGAAAAAGAAAACTTGAAACTATGATTCTCCTTATTTGCTTTTGGTAGAGGTAGGTAGCGTTTGGGGGAAAAAAAGAGAGAGAGGGAGAAGTTTTCTTAAGAAATCCTATCTAATAAAAGCATAATATGCAAATTGACCATCAAAAGATGGCTTCTCCCATGTGGTCAAAGATGCATGCTCCCATGTGGTCAAAGATGGCCTGCAGGTGAGGGAAGTTGGGAGGGACACAGGCCTGCAGGGGAGGTTAGTTGGGGAGGACCCAGCCTGCAAGGGAGGACAGCTGGGGGGGACCAGGCTGGCAGAGGAGGGCAGTTGCGGGAGACCCAGGCCTACAGGGGAAGGCAGTTGAGAGGGACCCAGGCCTGCAGGAGAAGGCAGTTGGGAGGGATCTAGGCCTGCAGGGGAGGGCAGTTAGGGGCAATCAGGCCGGCACAGGAGCAGTTAGGCATTGATCAAGCTGGCAGGGGAGTTGTTAGGGGCAATTGGCAGGTGGGAGTTTGGGAGCCAGCAGTACTGGATTGTGAAAGGGGTGTTGACTGCCCATTTAGGCCCGATTCCACCGGTGGGATCGGGCCTAAACGGGCAGTCAGACATCCCTCAAGGGGTCCCAGATTGGAAAGGATGCAGGGTGGTCTGAGGGACACCACCTCCACCCCACACTCCCACTTTGTGCACAAATTTCATGCACCGGGCCTCTAGTATAGGTATAACCAGACTCCACACATATAGCGCAATGAAAGATCTCCCTCACCAAGAGAAGTAAATTTTCAGAAATGAATGAAATCAAGGAAATAGATTGAACAACAAATGCCTGGTGGAAATGCAGATGTTTGGCAGCAGATGGTATCTAAAGTTCTAGAACATAGGGCTAACATAGGAAGTCACATCACTAGCCAGAGAAAAGCCAACATGGTAGTAAAGCAGGTATGAGGCTACAGACATCACAGCATTTTAAGAGAGCAGCAACATAGTCTCCTGCTCTTAGCTATGCACAATGCACAGACATCTGTTTATATACTGTATCTTGTGGTTTTCTTGTTTTATCAAGTTTACTGGAGGCCCGATGCATGTAATTCATGCAAGGGGTTTGGGCCATCACTACCATGAGAGTTGGTGCTGCCTCTGCCTCACCCAGGTCATCTGGAAGGATGTCTGGTTTAATTAACATATTATACTTTTATTTTTAGAGATAACTAGAGGCCCAGTGCATGACATTCATGCATGGAGTGGGGGTGGGGGGTGGGGGTGGTGTCCCTCAGACTGACCTGCACCCTTTGTAATCTGGGACCCCTTGAGGGATGTCCGACTGCCCGTTGACCTAAACGGGCAGTCGGACATCCCTTTCACAATCCAGGACTGCTGGCTCCCGACCTCTCGCTTGCCAATTGCCCCTAACCACTCCCCTGCCAGCCTAATCAACGTCTAACTGTTCCTGTGCTGGCCTGATTGCCCCTAACTGCCCTCCCCATGCCAGGATGGTCCCTCCAACTGTCCTCCCCTGCAGGCCTGGGTCCCCCACAACTGCCTTCCCTTGCAGGCCTGGTTCCCCACCAACTGCCCTCCTCTGCCAGCCTGCTTCCCCCAACTGTCCTTCCCTGCAGGCCTGGATCCTCCCCAACTGTCCTCCCCTCCAGGCCTGGGTCCCCCCCAACTGCCCTCCCTTGCTGGCCATCTTGTGGCAGCCATCTTCGACCACATGGGGGAAGCCATCTTGTGATGGTCAATTTGCATATTACTCTTTTATTAAATAGGATAATAAGGGCAATAGCTTCTTGATAGTTTTGGCTCTGGAATATGAGATTCTGTCTTCAGTAAATGCATTAAAATTTATAAATTTCCTTTTACATAAATCTTGTACCTTTTTTGCTAAATGCATTCTTGATAATTATATATATTTTATCAAGACAAATTTATTTTGTCATTTTTGTTTTAGTTCGTTATTGCTGCTGTAACTGGCTTAGAATATTCAGAAAGTTTTAATGAAAAGTAAACTATACTATTTTTATTTATTTTTATACTAAAATGATGGCATTTTCTTTTCACCTTTTAACAAGTTGCAAACATTTCTGTCTTCAAGAAAAAGAAAAACTCTAAGTTTTTATTCATTAATGATTTAAGAGCATTTTTTAAAATAAGACATCAAGGTGTATAAAAAAACAATAGTATACTTTAGCAGAAGACAAAAATAGAGGATGGGTGTTTAGTGAGTGAGGCAGTGAAAAAAATCTGAGATAGAAAATCTGACTGCTCAGGAGAAGAAAAAGTGAACTATATTAATAGCAGTATTTCCTAACTAGGGGACCTTGCTGTTAATACAGAAGTTGCCCAAGATGGAGGGTCAGCTGCCAGGTAAGTAAACACAAAAGGACTCTTTCTAGGAAAATCGTCCATATGACCCTTAGCCCTAAGAGTAAGGTGGCCAGACGTCCCGCTTTTGGTGGGACAGTCCTGATTTTTAACAATTTGTCCTGCATCCTGCAACATTTTTAAAAAGTCCTGATTTTTGGAAAGAGACATATGTACTACTCTTTGTAATATTTTAAGTAATAATAATAATAATAATAATAATAATAGAACCCCCTTGGTCAATGGTGTCCCACTTTACCAATGTTAAAATCTGGTCACCTTACCTAAGAGCCAAGACTTCCTTCACTAGTGCATCAATCCTCACTTGACTGAGAATTTCTAACTACCTGTTCCAAGAAGCTCTGCCAGGTGACTCTGTATCAATGTCCAATGGTGACTTCCCTCCAATTCCATCCGTTAACTTGCTTGCTTCCTGCCTATCAGATAGGAGTTACATCTCTGTCACACTTATATTGTTTGGTTTTTCTTTTTTTTCTTTTATAAGACTCTATCTTTCTAATGCTCAGAACAGCCAAAAGCTTTAGGAAGAAATAGAAGCCTATGTAACAAGTAGGATAGATTATGGAAATAAGATGAACAAAGCAAGTTAAGGGATACCCAGTGTATTAGCACTTAAAAGCAAACAGTAGTTAACTTACCAATCTATTGACAGTTATAAACATCATCTGGTTGAAGTTATTGGGTTTTTCTAAATTTTACTGTAAAAGGAGATTCCACAGAATAAAATGGTAAGTAATATCACCTCCAGCACCACACATTCTTAATTTTGAAGTTCAATGAAACCTGATTGGCCTGCTTTTGGTGACATACAAAACACTTAGCCAGTCACCATGGCTAAGGTTAGATATAGGCTACATGCTCTATTCCTGGAGCCTGAAAAAAAGTCAAATTTATTACAACCACATACACTGAAAATGCATGATGTAGATACCCATAGTGACTTTGTTAAATCTATACCCATAAAAGAGAATCATGCAAATTGGTGTCACTTTGCTATGCCCACCAGCCAATCCGATGAATATGTAAATTAACCCAACAAAGATGGCGGTTAATTTGCATACGCAGGCACAGAGCGGCAGAGCGAAGCAGAGGCAGAGTGAAGACTGAAGGCTGAAGAGGCTTGGCTCCTCCGTTGTGGCCAGAGTGAAGGCTTGAGTCCCCGGTGCTGGAGGAAAACCGGTGCCTGCAGCCAGGGGAAGGGAAGGCCTAGTGCACGAATCTCCTTGTGCAACATGCCTCTAGTTTAATTATAAATAAAAAATTGTAACAAATGGTAAATAAACCATTCTCTAAGAGTTCAAAACTTAGTATCATTAAAATACCAAATGGATTAATGACATATTAAATTTATCACATTTTTAACTGGGATTAAATGTTTCCATGATTTATCTAATCTAATAAAAGAGTAATATGCAAATTAACCCTCACTCCATTACACACAGCACGCCCACCAGCCAAGCCACACCCACCATCCAATCACAGCAACAGTATGCAAATTAACACTTTGTAAGCAGGCATTTTCCCACCTAATAGTGCTTCTTCACTGTGTGGTAGCATTCGAAACACTTTCCTTTGTGCAGGGGTACATTACAAAACTTGCACATGTACCGCGTTTCACTGCATAGTTTATGATCGGCACACACACAACGACATAAAACATTTTTATTTTTGCCGGTTCCAACTAGAGGTTCCAATGTATGTTCCCTCATGGCCATTGGCAGTCTCCCTGGTGGATCCAATTTTACTCATTTCTCGCAAAAAATGTGTTAACCCAGCCAAGATGGCACCTGGCAGCCATGGAGCTAGAGCAAACAGGAGGCCAGTGATGGAGGAAACTGCCTGACTAGGCCAGCTGTGGCCTCCACTCAAGGCAACAAAGTTTCAATTATAGAAGATAAATAAACTCCAGAAACCTGCTTCCAGCGAGCCTCACTGGGACCTTGGGTCAATGGGAACTGTGGCCAGCCTTCAAACAGCCCTCAGTCCCTCACTCAGACTGGCCAGGCACGCCAGCAGGTGGACATCCCCCAAGGCATCCCAGACTGTGAGAGGTCACAGGTTGGGCTGAGGGACCCCCCTGAGTGCACAAATTTTTATGCACCAGGCTCCTAGTATAGAGAATAACTGTAAATAAGAAAATTTCGATAAATGGAATACTTAGTGAAAATTTTGGGTACTTGACTACAAGTTATTATAAGCATCATAATAAAAATTGTATAGTATCTGTGGAAGGATAGGCAAATAGGTTTTGGAACAGAGTCTAAAAATAGATCCAATCTAATATAATAAAAGAGAAACATGCAAATTTGACCGTTACCACCAGCCAATCAGAGCAGCTGTATGCAAATTAACCCAGCCAAGATGGAGGCCAACAGCCATGGAGCTAGAGC
>PVJC01054669.1:0-10430 GCA_004026665.1 Murina feae | reverse complement strand
TAGAAGGATACATAAGACCATTTATAGTGATTAATTCTGAGAAGGTGACTGGGTATGGAAGTCAGTGTGGATGAGAGATTTCTATTCTTTGCTCCTTTGGATTGTTTGAATTTCTTTTTTAGAGATATATATGCATATAACATATATACTTATAATTAGAAATATATTATTTGTTATACATAACTCATAAAAACAAGCAATACAAAACATAGCATTGAAAATGACTTGTAAGTTTATCTGAACTTGCTCATATTGACTATTACTATGTATCCCAAATAAAAGGAAAAAAAGAGCACACCATTTAGAACATGATGTAAATATTTTCAGTTTTCATATATAGCTATACTTTTGTTTAATATGAATTTTCTTATTATGGGTAGCCCAGTTTCTTTCTCAGAAGCAGAATGCAATAATAGTGCTTAAGAAGTCTGGTTCTGATGTCCGACGACTTGGGATCAATCTTAGTTCTGTCACTTATTAGTTATGCACCTTGATAAATTACTTAATCCACCTCAGCTTCCATTTTGCTGTCTTTAAAATGTGGGAGAATAACAGTATCTCCTGTTTTTGGAGGTGTTTATGAAAATTGAAGGAAATAAAGCAGTTGACATGATTAGCCCACTGACTGACCCAAAGTAACCGCTTGATAAATGTTATTATTTGAAAGTGCATAGGATACAAATGAAGACCACACAACAGTGGAGATTAATGGGGTAAAGTCAACATTTGCTTTCCTTTTTGAACAATGTGGACACCCAGTGACAGATAATAAAACACATTTAGAGAAGTTCCACTTGTGTCATTACTAACCTAGTAATTTCTAGTTATAGGTTGAGGTTCAAGTTTCCCAAGGACAGCAGACCATTGAGAGTTGAATGGGTGTGGGTAAAATGGCAGAGCTTCCTGGCCAGTCTAGAAAAGACTGTTACTTCCTTCATCTATTTGTCTTTCTGTATGCTTTTACTATTCTTTTTTTACAAAAAAAATATGTTTTTTATTGATTTCAGAGATGAAAGGAGACAGAAATAGTAACATCAATGATGAGAGAGAATCATCAATTGGTGCTTCCTACATGCCCCACACTGGGGATTGAGCCCATAACGAGGCATGTGCCCTGACCGGGAATAGAACCGTGACCTCCTGGTTCATTGTCCGCGCTCAAACTCTGAGCCACGCTGCCCAGAGCACTCACTACTCTTAGTTTTCCCATATGTCACTTACCCAGGTGGAAAGAATCATGGACTTTATGAGGAGAAAGAGAATAGTTCAAGGTTGACTCTAACTAATGAGCTGGGTGACCTCAGGGCCACGGTGTTCCCACTAGTAAAATAAAGAAATGGGCCCAGATAACCGCTGAGGTTCTCCCGGATCTAAGAATTCTACTGATAAACGCCATGCCTGCTTAGTCCTTCCAGACGGCTACCAATTCTATATTATGCATTACTCCACTTGATGAAGACCAATTAGGAAGTGACAGAGAGCTTAGCAAAACCTCAACTGTTAAAAATAAGCTTCTCCCACAACTATCAGAAGCTAGAGAACTGAATAAAGATTAATTGAAAATCGGCGTAAACACGTTTCTGAATATTTTCACTTTGTAATTTATTTTGTGAAAAGAAGTTTCCATCAGAGGTGGGAAAACAAAATTATGAATAGAAATCTTTTGGCGTTTAAATAAAACAAACTGATTTAAATTACTAAAATCTACTAAGAATAAGATTAATTTTTAAAATATCTCCTATTCAAATAATATAGTACTTTTACTTGGTGTACTTATTTAACTTATATATTTCAGCATTCTGTGGAAATGTTTTACCTTATGCATGATAATAATGAGAATACCTTACATTTGGGGAACTGGTGCTTCACAGTTTACCAAGAGATTTTACAGTTTAATAACTTAAAACTAAACCATCCATCTATCAAGAATTTAATAATAAATAATACAGCTCTTTTCTCTTGTCAAAAATGATAAATTGATGTTTAAGTTAAAGTTTACTTTATAAAACAAATACTGCAAGTTGGTAAAAAAAAATGTTTAATGCAAAATAGGGTGATATGTTCTGAAATGCTTCTAACTTTTTTCCCACAATAGTAAGTTAGGCAATATTCAAAGCACTTCCTTATTTTAACTTTAAAATCTGAAACAACTTCTCCATATCAATAATAAAGACTCTTTGTTTTTCACCAGGCAGGGAGTTCATGGCATCATTTGATATGCAATATGGTATTTGATATAAAGCAAGTTGTTTAACCAGGCTATTGAAATTGTTGTATAACACCAAGTCATTTTCTATAGAACTAACCTTTTATTGGATATACTGGCAGGTTCTCATAAATGCATAATAAAATATGTTCATTTGGTTTTGGAAAGTGGTACAGAAATTGCAGTAGCAAATTTCATTGTTTCAGAAACTAAAGAGAAAAAATTTGAATTTTAACATAAACTCATTTTAGCTATTTTAGTGTCATTCGCTTTTTAATAGAACAAATTGTTTACACTGGACTACCTCATTTGAGTAGACTAGGGAAATTCCATTTTGGCTCTTTCCTCCATGTTCTGGGATATGATAATATAGAACACTAAGACATTTGATTTCTTTATGGAGTAGAAATGCTGAAGTCAATCATTCATTCATTCATGTATTCAACAACAATTTGTTGAGAACTTACTCTGTGTGATATATTATGCTAAGTACGCCTCAAGGAAAGAAAAGGATAACCAATACCTGTTTGTAGATGATGGGTCAAATTCCAAGTACCAACAATGGATGTTTTAAGATATACATATATATATATATAGTCAAGGAGTAGGACACTAGAGTACTCAGGGAAGGCTTTGCCCAAGAGAAAGAACCTGAAAAGTTGGGTTGGATTTGTATAGGAAAAAATAAATGCAGAGAGCTACGGGGGGGGGGGGGGGGGGAGAGGGGGGAGAAATAATATACAAAACATTATCATGCAGAAGTCAAGTCCAGAAGAAAATAAGAAGGTTGCAGGACACAGAACTTTATAATTACTCAAGAGGTGGACTTTGGACCAGTAAATTAGCATCCTGTAGGAGCTTTTAGAAATGTAGAATCAAAATCTGATTCTGCATGTTCAAGGCCTTTGGGTGCTTTGTATATACGTTGAAGTCTGAGGACTTTTAATCTAAGCCAAACCATTTTTCAGAGGGATCTGAACCAGAGAGTGGCTGACGGCTTGGCTTCCCTGAAGATAATGCAAACCTCACTTTAGAGAGAGTCCTGGAAACAGGGAGTTTTCTCCCCAGTTTCACAATGTTTGCCTTTACAGAAGAGAGGCAGTAAGTTGGATCTGATGGTGGGAGTATTTGAATGCCAACTTAAGGAGCTCTGGCCTCATCTATTCATGAACTAAACATTTATTGAACTCCAATGTGGTAGCACTGGGTGATACAGAGAAGACTAAGATAGGCTCTGTCCCTGAGAAGTTCACAGTTTCCTGGAGAAGCAAGGAACCAACAATTATAAATATCTTTGTAGTGAGTTTTAAAGGTTTATAATAGACAAATTAACATGATTCATTCCATTAACATTTATTGAGTACCTAGCACTTGCGAAATTGTGGTATCTAGGAGTATTGGGAATGGAAAGAAACAGAGAGATATGTAGGTTAAGTGACTACTTCCCAAGAGTAAAAAGTAAAGGCTTTGGTCAATGTGAGGTTGATGGAAGACCAAAGAAGCAAGTCTGCATTAACTCAGAGGTTACCATAAGGCAAGGTAGAATTCATATCCCTGAGTGGAGAAATAGGGAAGATGGGAGAGTGAACCAGATTATTGGAAATTTGTTTGCTTTGCTTTTTAGTTAAGGGGAGAGAGACATTTGGTTTAAACATGTAGATTTTGAATGAATATTCATAAAGAACTCTCTAATGAGGAATTCAAGTGTCAGAACTGGAGCTTAAGAGAAACGCAGGACTGAAGAATCATTGAGTGGATGTTTTATCTTCCTAACAACCCATTTTCCTTACTGGAAGTCAGTATCATTGATTGTGCTATCTCAAGTCATCTGTAGGGGGCTAGTTACATTCTGTTTTTTTTTGTTTGCTTTTTTTGTTGTTGTTGTTTATAAAATACTAGGGGCCTGGCGCACAAAAATGTGTGCACTTGGGTGAGGTCCCTCAGCCTGGCCTGTGCCCTCTCGAAGTCTGGGACCCCTCCGGGGATGTCCACCTGCTGGCATGCCTGGCCAGCCTGGGTGAGGGGCTGAGGGTCGTTTTCAGGCTGCCCACAGCTCCCATTGACCCAACGTCCCAGTGAGGCTGGCTGGAATCAGGTTTCAGGGGTTTATTTATCTTCTATAATTGAAACTTTGTTGTCTTGAGCGGAGGCCTAGGCAGGCATGAAGCCTATTTGCTTCAGCTCCATAGCTTCTATAATTGCAACATTGTTACCTTGAGCAGAGGCCCAACCGGCCTAGGCAGGCACTGGTGCAACAGAAGCCTCCTGTTTGCCCTAGCTCTGTGGCTGCTGGCCGCCATCTTGGCTGGGTTAATTTGCATACAGCAGCTCTGATTGGCTGGTGGGCATGGCTTGTGGGTGTGGCTTAGGTGTAATGGAGTGAGGGTCAATTTACATATTGCTCTTTTATTAGGTTAGATATTTTTATTGATTTCAGAGAGGAAGGGAGAGGGGGAGATAGATAGAAATGTCAATGACAAGAGAGAATAATTGATCACTGCCTCCTGTGGATCGAGCCCATCATATGCCCTGACCAGGAATCCAAACTTGACCTCCTGGTTGATAGGTCAATGCTCAACCACTGAGCCATGCCAGCTGGGCACATTCTGTTTTTTAAAATAAAGGTCCTAAGCCTTTGCTTTGTCAGCTGCAAGGAATACAAGTGGTTTAGTAATCTCAGTCACAACCATATGCTCAGGAATGTCACTTTATTTTGTTTTCCTGTTAGTGCAACAATAACAGCAAAAATTGCCAATAACCAAGCTGTTTTCTTAAACTGCATCTTCAAAATTCTACTGTAGTACATTTTGTCTGTGAGTGTTTACTTTTAAAATGCATTGGCAAAGTTCAGAAACCATAGCCATCTATATCCTATAAAATTTAACCAACTGTTTGAATGCTTATTATAGTTAATGTACAGCTGGGTGGTTTAAATTCCTCTGAAGTTAATTGGCAATTTAATATGAACATGAAGATTTAAGAACTGCTATATATGACTACTATGTGCTTGCTCTTTTTCTTCCCTCCCCTTCAATATTGACTATTCAAACTGCTAGCTTCTGTAGGTGCCTCTATCTGGCACCTGTGGCATTATAGGGACTGAGTGAATCTCGCTGCAGTAGACCTGGTGGATGAATGTCTTGGGTGATTCCTGGGCACTGATGCCATTACTTAGTAATAGATCTCTCTCACCTATTTGCCATGTTGGCTCATTTATATAACAAGAGTTTCCATATTGGTCTCCAAAGAGATACTGGTGATCTAGGCAAATACATTCACTTTATAGGGGAGACAAAAGAGATGCTGCAGGAGGAAATTTAGAGTTATGGTTAATGGTATGGGCTTTGGAATGAAATAGAATAGGGCTCAAATCCAGGCTGTCATTTTTTAACCAGATGATCTTAGGCAAGTAACTTCTAAAAAAGAGTCAACTAATGTATTTTTATTGGAAGTAATCCATGCACATAGTATAAAATTCAAACAGTATAAAAGGGTATATAATAAAAAATAAGACTCTATGCACTTCAGATCTGTAGAGAAACCACTCTTAAGAGTTTCTTATGTAAACTTTCAGAATTCCCATGCACATTCTAGCATGGTACAATACAAACGTGGCTGTGTATGTGGGCAAGCGTATCTATATCATTTCCTAGAACTGGCATTTTTGTCACCCGTATGTGCACTTGAAACTTGGTATGTGGCTACTTCCTGATAGCCAGTCCAAGATTTCACAGTGGGTAAGAGTGACAATTTTCCCACAGGCCACTTCTTAAAAATTGTACCAATTAGATAGATGAAAATAACATCACGATGTGGTTTCTTGAAATGTTTTTGAAATAGAACACATGGAAAAGCACACAAAACATAAATGTGCAGTTCACTCAATTATCAAAGAAACAAACAAATCAGATCAAGAAATAAAATATCAGAATCTCATGCTTCCTCCTAATCAGTGAGCTTTTTCTCCTATCTAAAAAATTAACAACATAGTTCAGTTTTGCCTGCGTTTGAACTTATATGCATGGGATCATACATACTATGCATTTTTTGGTGTCTGGCTTCTTTTGCTCAATAATATGTTTGTGTGATGATTTCTCCAGGTTGTGTACAACACTAGTTCTTTCATTTGTATTGTTATATAGATTTCTATTATGTAAATACATTGCAAAATTTGGGTCATTTCCAGTTTTTTATATTTATGAGTAATGCTACATATTCTTGTACATCCCTCTTTTTAGAAATATGGTTTTATTTATTTTAGAGAGAGAGAAAGGAAGAGAGGGAAAGAGAGAGAAACATCAATGTGAGAGAGAAACATCAATCTGTTGCCTCCCATACTCATCCCAACTGGGGTTTGAACCGCTACCTGGGTGTGTGCCCTTCCCAGTAATTGAACCTGTGACATTTCAGTGCATGGGATGATGCAACCAACTGAACCACACCAGCCAGGGCTTGTATATGCCACTTCATGCACATGTATATGCATTTCTGTTAGGTCTATACTTAGGAATAAGGCACTGCCATAGCCATGTCAAATTATCCTACCTTCTTTAGAATGCAAGACCATATGGAAAGAGACTCCAACCAACTTAGCCAATGTACCTACTGAATACAGGTGCATGCATGAGTAACCCCAAGTAAGACCAAAAAAAGAATTGTCCAGCCAATCCCTATGATTATGATAAGTAATAATTATTGTTGGTTCAAGTCCCCACGTTTGAAGCAGTTTGTTACACGGAAATAAATAGCTGACATAGACATCGATACCAGAAGTGGGGTTTGTTTTTAAAAGAATTATGAATGTAGCTTTTGAGGCATGCAATAAAACTTAATAAGATTCTTGGGAAATGTACAGTTTTTAAAAGAATTATATTGGTGAAAGTACTTTCATTTTAGAGTAAAAGGGACAGAGACTATTACAAATGAAAAGATATCCATGTCGGGGGGGAGGGGACGGGAAGGGGGAGAAAGACACTCATAAGTCCCCAGCACACTGGGGCAAAAAGTAAGAAAAAAGCTACTAATTTGCAAATAAGAGTCATTTCTTATGGGAAAGGAAGGATTTCTCACGATGGAACCAGGAGTTCAGAGGTCAGGGCTAAGAGCCACAGAAAACGCTGGAGAGAGGACAGAACTGGTCATATTCAAGGAGCATTTCCTACTCCCCGAGCAGGGGGCGTTGGTAACATGTCTCGCAGAATTTCACTACTACCAGCCTTCCCTTCCTCCCGGAACTGGATGGGAGTATCAGAGTGTTTCTATTCCTGTCTCACCACTGTAGACTGAGTACATCTCATTTGTATCCAGACTTGATGCAAATTGTAAAAAATACTGACTTCAAACTTAATGCCATGATTGGATGAAATGCTGGGCGTCCTGAGAGGGAAAAAATGTATTTTGCATGTGGTAGATGTGTGAATTATTGAGGCCAAAGGATAGACTCTGTAACACAGTTGTTGCAAATAATAGCTCCCTGTCAATCAATCACTGTTCCAAGAATTCATTACCCCATGTACCCTGACTCTGGGCTGGCCTTGGAACTCGCTTTGGCCATGGGGACACCAGCAAACATGATGCAAACAGAGGCTTATTAAGTACATTGGGGTGAGCCCTCTCACAAAATTGTTGTTTCAAGTCACTCAGTTTGCAGTAGTTTGTTACACAGCAGTAAATAAATAATTGAAACACCCCCCCACCCGCCTTCTATAATGAGATGTAGAAGGAAATTAAACAATGAGATAGAAGCTGTCACTTTAGGTATAATAATGAGAGAGCTAAGCCAGTCTTGCCCCTGGGAAAAGGAAAAAGGTGGGATTGGTGAAGAGGGCATCCTACATAATAAAAGGCTAATATGCAAATCAACCGAATGACAGAATAACTGGTCGCTATGACATGCACTGACCACAAGGGGACAGACGCTCAATGCAGGAGCTGCCTCCTGGAGGTCAGTGCTCCCACAGGGAGAATGCTGCTCAGCCAGAAGCCCTGAGCCAGGCTCACAGCTGGTGAGTGCAGCAGCAGTGGCCAGAGCCTCTCCTGCCTCCATGGCAGTGGGATGTCCCCCGAGGGCTCCCAACTGCAAGAGGGCACAGGCTGGGCTGAGGACCCCCCCCCCCAAGTGCATAAATTTCATGCACCAGTCTCTAGTTCTCTATGAAAGATCTGAGACCATAGCCCTTTGGGCTACCATGCCTCGTAAAGCCCTCCCTGTTGAATGAGGATCTGAGATATAGTCGTGCTTTTTCAGTTCTTAGGAACAATGAGGACCATAATAGCAAATCATAGTTTAAGGGGAGCTATTAACACTGTACTTAATGCCAGCCACATCTACTCCAAGGGGACAAATAATAGTATTAAAAATATCTACAGTGAATACCAATTGTGTTTTCAGCCCACTTTCTATAAACTTTCCCCTTTCTGCACCTTTATCTGTGCATATGGTGTAGAAGACAGCAAATATGACCCTCCCATGGGTACTGATCCCCTAGCCATAGTTAATTAGCGCAACTGTGAGCATCTGATTCCAAAGAATTTAGTGCGTGAGTGCTGGGAGAGAGGATGCAAATAGTAGGGATAATTATGAAATGAGAGTGGCTATGAACTATGGCCATGCGTGGGTGACTATTGTAGATGGGTGTAACGTACATGGAGGTTCACTGAAACTAGTCTCTCAACAGAATATTTTGAAATTGTGCATTATACTCAGTGTATTTTGAATGTTTTCATGATAAAAAGTTTCTTAAAAAGCTTGTTAATTTTTAGTTTATGCAAACCTATACTAATTTTTCAAGATTAATTTTTAAAAACAAATAAATATTCTCATCCCTAGGTGGCAGGACACTTCTCAGAAATAATAAAATCCTTGTCCTAAAAATTTAACACCCTAAGACATCCTCCATCCTATATAGTAAAAGGCTAATATGCAAATTGTCCCTCGGGAGTTTGACCGACTGGGAGTTTGACTGCTCACTATGACGTGTGCTGACCACAAGAGGGCAGCGTGGAATGAAGGAAGACGCAGGCTGGCAGCTGGTAGTTGGGGGAAGGAAGGTCCCAATCGGCCTTGATCATTGGCCAGGCCTAGGGACCCTACCCATGCACAAATTTCATGCACTAGGCCTCTGGTCTTTAATATTAACGGAAAGAAAAACCCCTACATGTATAATCTAATATAAAAGCACTTACTTAACACAGTGTAAAGGAGTAAATCTTAAACTTTTTGGGTCACAGACAGATCCTTTGAGAATATGATGGAGATTTTGGACAGATTTTCTGGGGGAAGGGAGGACCAATTTTAGCAGGTTTGCAGGCTCCCAGAGTCTATCCATAGATTTATATGATGCCAGGTCAAGAACCCTTAGCCTCAAAAAAGAAAAAATACTCAAGAATAAGTTTAACCAATGGGCAAGATCTATTCACTGAATACGACAAAACTTTGTTGGAAAAAAATTAAGTATGACCTTAATACATGGAAAGACATCCCTTGTTCATGGATTGAAAGACTTAATATGTTAAGATGGCAATATTCCTCAAGTTAATCTGCAGATTCAATGCAATTTATATCAAAATTCCAATTGCCTCTTCTTTTTCTTCAGAAATGAACTGGTCCTAAAAATCATATGGATGTGCAAAGGACTCGGAATAGACAAGACAATCTTGAAAAAAGAACTAAGTTGGAGATCACACACTTCCTGATTTCAAAACCTACTACAAAGCTACATGACAGTGATCTACTGGCATAAGAATAGACGTATGCATCGTGGATTAGAAAGTAGAGTCCAGAAATAAATCTGTACATTTATGGCCAATTGATTTTTTAAAAAGTATATTTTTATTGATTCCAGAGAGGAAGGGAGAGAGATAGAAATATCAATTGTGAGAGAGAATAATTGATCAGCTGCCTCCTGCATGCCCTACACTGGGGATCAAGCCTGCAACCCAGGCATGTGCCCTGACTGGGAATCAAACTGTGACCTTCATAGGTTGATGCTCTACCAGGATGGCCAACTGATTTTTGACAAGGGTTCCAAGGCCATTTAATAGAGAAAGAATGGTTTCAACAAATGGTGCTTGAACAACTAAATATCCACATGCAAAAGAATTAATTTGTATTCCCGCGTTATAACATTTACAAAAATCAACTAAAAGTGTAAGAGTGAAATCTACAAGACGTTGAAGAAAATATAGGTGTAGGTGTGCATCTTCATGAGCTTGGAATAGCAAC
>PVJC01054668.1:0-10434 GCA_004026665.1 Murina feae | reverse complement strand
TCCTTTAAGGCGGCCTTCTAACTACTAACGAAGCCTCCTCTGCTTCACCTCGCAGCGTCTATAATGAAACAATTGTTACTTTTACTGGTTAGGCCGGAGCTGCTCTTTCCTTCAGCTCCGGAGGATTCTATGATTGTTACAATATTTCAAAAAGCTGTGTTTCGCTAGAGGCAGTTTAATCGGAGCTGAGCTGAAGGGCTCAGCTTCACTTTCGCTCCTGCTGCAATGGAAAGGGCTGTTTACTCAGGTCCGTGAGTGGCGGCCGCCATGTTGGCTTGGCTAATTTGCATACAGCCGCTCTGATTGGCTGGTGGGCGTGGCTTACCCTATCTCGGAGAAATGGTTAATTTTAATATTTCGCTTTTATTAGTTTAGAATATATATATATCCGAGTAAAAAATATACATGTGCTTCCATCCGATAACGTCTTCCAGAAGTCATGCTCAGACTTGCCCAGAAATGTGCGTGGAAGGTACAGACTGCATTTAGCTTCCTGGGAAGGAAGAGAGGCCGGACTGCGTGCGGCATGATCCCGTTTATATGGCATTCTGTGGGGGCAGAGGCAACAGAGGATGTGCGTGGTTGCCAGGGCTAGGGGCACAGGGACAGCAAGGACCCCTTCCTGGGCGATGGAAATGTGCCCATTCTGGTGGTGGGGCGCTTGTGTGCCTGTCAGACTCATGAGACCAGCGTGTGGAGAGGGAAAGACGCGCTGGGTTAAAACTGGACACCACCCGCCCCCCCCCCAACCTGCTTAAAGGCGCACACATGGAAGGCCATTTGTTGAAGTAATGTTTGTAACAGCAAGAGACAGGAAAGCAGTTCAATGCCTAGGCATAGAGGATGGTCAAATACATGAGAGTAACCCGTAGAATGGATGACCGTGCAGCTACTAACAGGAAAAGATGGAAGTGCTGTCCAAGAGTTAGGGTTGTGTGGAAAACGGCATGTGTATTTATCATTTACGTAAAAAGATACAGACTTTTGTATGCTTGTATACACATAAAGTATTTCTGGAAAGCTACAAAAATCTGAGAATGGTAGTTCTATCTGAGGAGACTCAAAGTAGCGAGGGGTGATGAGAAAGTCTGAAGTTTACTTTATGCCCTTAGCTGGTGCTTGTGTTATTGTGTTTACCTTGAATGATAAAACTCTCGTTCTGGATGCCCATCCATTCATTCAATGGTCTGCTGGGACTTACTGGTGAAGCAATTAGACATGGCCTCTGCTGAGTCATGGAGCTCAGAGCCCCTCCTCTTACTAAGATCAGGTTTATTGAAGGATAACTTATATACTGTAAGATTCACCTTTTCTCCTGGTTTTGAGACACAGTTCGTTGTGTGACCCCCCACCACCATCCATACGTAGAGCAGTACTGTTGCCATCCCCGCATTCATCTGTCTTCTGTCCACACCGACTGACCTTTTCCAGAAGGTCATCCACGGGGAGCCCACAGGATGTGGCCTTTGGGGCCTCGCAGCCTCCCTCAGCGGAATGCATTGGAGATCTTCTTGGAGATTTGTGACTGTTTTTGTCTGCCCAGAGCCCGTTCCTTCGGGCCGTGGACGTACTGCGTCGGTGCCATCTTGGGGACAAAGACAGAAGGAAAACGAGTAACCTTGGCTCAACTGGCCTGACTGGCCTGGACGGCATCAAATGTCCTCCCACGGGCAGAGTCAGGCCTGGGCAGGCAGCTTCGGTTGTTATGGAAAAATAGACAAATGTCACTTCTTGCTCCTCCAGCTGTGGGCGGAGACACTCACATTCACCTCCTTCATTTTGTGGGGTTTGATTGGGACCGTCTGGCCCCCGCAGGCCTGAAAGGGAGCAAGGGCCCAGGAAAGCCCTGTCCCTGGCCTTTATGACAACAGTGCCGAGTCATAGAGGCCCTGCCAGTCCCTAAGAGACACTGATTCTTCTTGCTGTGGCCTTGGCTCTCCTGGGCGGGGTTTTGCCCTTTGGAGCTGATAGGAAATAATGGAGTTTCTGGGAACCACTCAGAGTGCCAGTTACTGTGGCCCCAGGAAAACGTGTACCTTCACGGAGCCGCTGGCTGTGCAGGCCCCAGTGATGCAGGAATGTTACCAGCCCTACTACCTGCCCGGGTACCGCTACCTCAACACGTGGAGACCCAGCCTCTTCCACAAGATCACCAACGTCCAGATGGGCCCGGAGGAGGGGGTCCCATGCCAGGGCATTCAGAAGCCGCCCACCATCCTGCCCTCGCTGCGCGGGGGGCTCTTCTGCCGCTACAGCCCCCACGACTGGGACCGGTCCTACGAGATGCAGATGCGCGGGGCGGAGGCGTCTCGGCTGTGGGCGGGCCGGCTGATCGGTGACTCCGTGCGGCTCGTGCAGGACAAGGACCAGCTGACGCACCAGATGCAGGAGGGGACCTGCCGCAACCTGGGCCAGAGGTTGTCGGACATCGGCTTCTGGAAGTCGGAGCTGACCTACGAGCTGGATAGGCTGCTTAACGAGAACCGAGGCTTGGACTCGGTCAGGAAGCGGCTGGAGTGCGCAGCGGACGAGGTGAACTGCCCATTGCAGGTGAGTGTGGGGCTGGGAGAGGGGCGGTGGCCGCTGCCACGTGACCTCATCACCGCCCTTGAGTGATCACGTGACAGGCACCGTGCAGGTTGGTTCGTGCTGCAACATCATCTGTAATCTGTTCATAACATAAAAGACATAATCTTGGCCCAGCAGGCGTGGCCGAATGGTTGGGTGTTGACCTGTGAACCAGGAGACCATGGTTCAATTCCCAGTCAGGGCAGGATCCCCAGTGTGAGGCAGCCAATCAGTGATACTTTCCCATCCTTGATGTGTGTGTGTGTCTCTCCCCCTCTCTCTTCCTCTCTGAAATCAATATACATATATTTTTAAAATATATAAGCTTGGTCAATTTGGGACAATCCCCATCAAATCAGGGCTCCTCACACTGAATAGAATGTCGTCTTCTCCTTGGGGTTATGTCAGAATTAAAGACTTTCATCGAGCTGTGACACGCCCATGGGGGGCTGCGTGTGTGTGATGGACACACTTAAAATAACGGCTGTGTTTTTTCTCCAAAGCTCTTAACGCTTTCTTACAAACTCCATAATATTCACTCTGATTTATTTGCTGTGTCTCTCCCCACACTAGAATATAGGTGCCACAAGGGCAGGGGATTTTGTCCCCAGTACGTTCAAGACATACTCAGCTGTGACGGGCCTGTGTGTCTATGCTTCACTAGACCAGTGGCTGGAAAGTCTTCCCAGCCTGGCTCAGTGCTTGGCACATAGTAGGCACTCGATAAGTATCTGTTGAATAAGTGAATAAATATCTACATGTGGGCACTCGCGACACTTCCTTGGTCTCCCAGGCTCTCATCACGTTCTGGATTGGTAAGGATGGCTTTGGGCTGCATATAAACGAACAGGTGGTCACAGTGACTCAGCCAAAGAGGAGTTTCTTTTGTCTGTCGCAGTGAGGATTCTAGAGGGAAACACATTAGGCGTCCACTTGATGCCAGAAGGCAGCCAGGCTCTGATCTTTCTGCTCGGCCACCCTTAGCATGTGCTGCTGTCCCACCGCCTGCAAGGAGGTTTTCTGTCTTACCTTGAAAGCTCCCGCCTGCGAGGAACGCTGTGATGTTCTCATTCGAGGCAGGGAGGCGGGAGTAGGGCAGTGTGCCCACTGGGTCTGTCCCTTTTTATGGGGAAGGTCCGTTTTCCCTCGTGTGATTCCATTTTTAGCCCATTTGCCGGAACTCATCTGGGTAAGGTGACCAGATTTTAACATTGGTAAAGCGGGATACCATTGACTGCTTGGTCGCCGAAAACCATACATTCCCTTCCCATTCTCCCGCCGTTCCCCAGCTTGTCGTGCATTCTTTCCAAAAATCGGGACTTTTTTAAAACGCCGCGGGACGCAGGACAAATTATTAAAAATCAGGACTGTCCCGCCAAAAGCGGGACGTCTGGTCATCTTACACCTGGGCTCCCTGGCTCATGAATCTGGGTGAGTGTTTTTCTCAGGGTCTTGGAGTGGACATTGAGTAAGGAACTGGTAGTATCTGCCTCATGCTGGGAGCTCCTCTTGGCCACACAGATGATATTTTGGGGCTTCCTGGAGTGTGTGGGGACTCAGAACTTCCTACCTGGAAACCATGCCAGGTGTGGGGACTTCTGCAGGAGAGGTCTCCAGACCCCTCAGGAGACATGGCACAGGTTCCATCCACTCTGGTGGGGTGGTGGTGGGGTCCTACTATCTCCCCACACCTCTAAGTTTCTCTCCTGGGAGGAGAGTGGGCAGGGGGGATGCTGCTCAGAGACCCAGGGCAGCGTCCCAAATCTGTGTTCTCCTTTCCCACTGTCTCCTTACCCCCAGCCTGTGTGGAAAGCCCAGCTCTGCCCATCACGTGTGCCTCCTTAGGCAGCCACAAGGTGGCACAGGCACCAGAGTCATCTCAGTTCTGTCCATTTCTCTCCATTTCCACGGTCACCACTTCAGCCCGGGCATCTCTCACTGGACAGTGGTGACTGCCTCCCCCTGGCCTCCCCACTCCTAATCCCTTTTCCAGACCAGCAGCCAGAGGGGTGATTTTCAACAATGAACTGGATTTCCCCACTCCCCTCACTAAGGCCACCTCAATGGCCTCCTAATGCTCCCTAATTAACATGGACATTCCTAGTCACAGCCTCTAGCGCTGCATGACCCAGCTTCTGCTCACCCTGCCAGCCTCCGTTTCTCCACTCCAGGCACAGTGGCTTTCTCTCTGCTCCTCCTCCTCCTCTGACCTAGGCCTTTGCACCTTCCACTCCCTCTTCCTGGCGCACTGACCCCATTCATCGCTGCTGCTTCTCATAATCCAGGTCATGGTTTGTCACCTCCGAGAAGTCCTCCCTGACCACCCTGATACCCTAACTCCCCACCCACACATCCCCCTGTTTTCATCACAACTCTTATCACTGTCAGAAATGATTGAATTTATGTGTTGACCTGTGTGTGTTCTCTTCCTTCTGTGAGAACTCCGTTAAGCAGGGGCACCTGTTTGGCTTACTGAGGTGCCCCTGGTACCATGACTGAGGGGGACGCAGAGGAGGGGCTCAGGGAATTCTCGTGGAATCAATGAATCCCTCGCCTTCCTGAGTTCCCGGATGCTTTGGCATCTCCACGCCAAGCTGTCGCCTCCCCGGTGCCTGCTCCGCCGCTGCTCTTTGTGACATCACAGGCCAGTGGCCCCTCCCTGTTCTTTCTCAGAGTCACTGCAGGGGCTCCCTGAGCTGCCACTTGCCCCGTCTTCCATTCCACTCCGCTCATGACCCCACAGCAGTTGTAGGTCCATTGCTGCGTGGCAGGCTTGCCTGGGTCTTGGCCCTGGTCACTTTGCAAAGCTTTCCCCCCTTTTTGAGATCTCCACATCCAGCTGGACCCTGGGCAATGATGGGGTGAGGGGCAGCCAAAAATCCACGTATGACTTTTCCCGAAAACGTTAGCACACTGTTGACCGGAGTCCTTACTGATAACATAAACAGCCAATTAACACATAGATTGTATGTTTTATGTATAATATACTGTATTATTTCAATAAAGTAAGCTGGAGAAGAGAGGTGTTGTTAAGAAAAGCATAAGGACGAGAACACACGTTTACAGTATTTATTGAAAATAAAATTCTCATATAAGTGGACCCGTGTAGTTGCAACCCGTGTTGTTCAAGGGTCAGCTGTGTCTTCATAGTCATAGTCGCCTGCACAGCAAACCTGTGAGGTACGCACCAACATCGCACTCGCTGCAGTCGCGATAGCTCACTGCTGCGGTGAGGAGCAGTGGCCCACCCAGAGGCACAATGGTGAGGCTTCGAGAAGCGTCCAGGTTTCCCCGGGGATAAGTCAGATCACGGCCAAGACAGACCAGAGTCCTCTGCGCAGGACCTCCATACGACAGGGAGAACCCCTGACTTCACGCTACTTCCTGCAGGTGGCCTTGGAGTGTCTGTACCATCGAGAGAAAAGGATCGGGATCGATTTGGTCCATGACAATGTGGAGAAAAACCTTATCCAGGTAAGGTGCCTCCTTGGTGAGCCCAGTCCCACCCCCCCACCCCCCACCCCCCGCAAGGGAGGAGGGAGGGCCAGCTGGTCAGAGAGCTTTCTGAGCAGAAGCCACCTGTCAGTCCATGCAAAGTCAGGGCTCAGAAAGCCAGGATTGGGGGGGGGGGGGGCTAGATTGCAGTGTAGGAACAGGGAGAAAGAGCATTTGACCCTCAGTGTTTTCATCTCTAAAATGGGCATCGTGCCCTAACCGGTTTGGCTCAGTGGCTAGAGCATCGGCCTGTGGACTGAAAGGTCCCAGGTTCAATTCCGGTCAAGGGCATGTATCTTGGTTGCGGGCACATCCCCAGCAGGAGGTGCGCAGGAGGCAGCTGATCGATGTTTCTCTCTCATCGATGTTTCTAACTCTCTATCCCTCTCCCTCCCTCTCTGTAAAAATCAATAAAATATATTTTAAAAAAATAAAATGGGCATCATCATCATTACAAGAGGAAGACATAATTTAAAAAGCTAGCGTTTATTGAGCACCTACTATACAAACTGTACCACTTTGTATGCCTTACGTAATTTCATGATCAAACAACCTATAGTTGAGTAGTTGGCACAGAGTAGGTGCTAGGTTTCCTTTGAACCTGGAAGTATATAAGAAAGTGGGTAAGGAATGTGGAAGCTCCACAGTTGACCCTTACCTGTCTGGCCTGGGAATCACGTGGGGTGAGATAGGACACGGGCCCCATCCTTGTGTTTCAGCTTGTGGGGTCGAGGGTGGGCAATGAGAGGGGAGGGATGGTCACTGGCCTGGGAGCCAGGCTGCTGTGCGTTTCTAAGAGGCGCCACTGTTTCTGACGTTTTCATTAAAGGAGGTCGATTTGCTGAAGTGCTGCCAAGAACAGATGAGAAAACTAGCTCAACGGATTGAAATCCAGCTGCGGTAAGGGCTGCTTTCTCTCCCTTTCGGAGCTTGTTTGGGCCCCTTGGGTTGTGGGGGGCAAGCCAGATGGACCCCGGCTCTCGGTGGTTCTTTGGGTCAGTGGTGTACTGGTGTGTAACAGCCAGCTCCCTAGGAAAGAAAACAAAAATCCTGATTTGGAGCATTTGTCAATGTCCGCGTGTAAAGTGGCCCCCAGAGCTGGTGCCCTTCCACCCAGAGAGTGTTATTGAGATGTGCACGTTGATGTCCATGAGTCAGCACATCACTGATGGTTCCTGTTTGCAATGGGGGCCACAGCACAAGAAACCGCCCTCACGGTGGCCCCCATCCCTGTGGCTCCCCCGTGTGAGCCCTGAACCCCGGGTGATGGCAGAGGGGGTGGCATTCGCATCAAGACGAGGGGCAGGGGCATCTCCAGAGGGGAGCTGGTGGATGCCTGAGCCATGTGTCTTCAAAAGGAATCAGCTTTTAGTTCTTGGAAGATTATGTAACTGGTATCATGACAAGCCAGGAGGCTCCCCCATCATTAACGGGAGGCGTGAGTTTTATGGGGCTCGGGGTCCACAGCTAAGCTCTTGGCACCCAGCTCTTCCAAAGCCTTCCCGCCTGCCGCTTGACCGAGGCACCTGCCTTTAACTCACGCAGGGCACGCTGCTCTGCTAGCTTCTCCATTTCCTCAGACCCGGATGGCAAGGGGCAGGATGGTAACCTTTCCAGGGCACCCCTTCCCGCTGTGGGGGGCACATGGGCAGCTTGATGGGATGCTGAGGGGCCAGGCAGCTTGCAGATAGGCTCTGGGGGTTTGGTGCCCTGGCTTGCTATACCCCAGGAACAGCAGTAATCCCCTCTCCCCAGTACCCTCAACTCCACCGCAGTGAGAACTGGGTGGCAAGGATTGGAGAGAATCACCCAGGACAAAAAGCACCCCAGGCAGTGTTGACAAGCTACCCCAGAACATGAGGGCAAGGTCAGGGGCAGATTCAGGGAGCTGCCAGAGGAGGGGTGGTGGAAATGAGGTGCACACACAGTGGGTGAAGGGCCCGTTGAATGGCTGAGGCGGGGTTAAGTTCTGTCTTTTACGTGCTCTGTCCTGATTTCTGACGATTCCGCCACCACATGGACCACTGATTGCCTAATGTTGTCTATAAATTAATTCACTTTTTAAAAAAACTTAAATCCTTGTATTTAAGCAGGAAAGTTGAGGCAGGCAAACACCTCTATTATATTTGCTCTTATTTTTACAATTATGTATTTCTGGCAAGAGAGATGATTTTCCATTTGTTGACATAAGGCTATGACAGAATTCGATGTTGGGGTGACGGGAGGGCTGAAGTTTTGGGAACGGGACAGTTTGAACCACAGAGTGAATAAAAGCCCAGACTTGAAATTGGGGAGCTGGACCCTGAAAGAGAAATTCCAAAACTGGGCGGGGGGGGGGGGGGCTGCTTGGCAACCCTTGGCAATGAAGGATGAGGTGGGAGAAGTGGGGGAACCAGAAAGACCAAGACAGACCCATCCACTGGGAGACACCGAAGGGACCTGACGTCAGAGGGAGAGAGACAGAACAGGAATGGCATGAAGCGAAGGACAGAGATGAGTATGTATGAGGGGGAGACAGCGGGACAGAGAGACACAGATGTGCCAGACAAGGAGGGAAATCAGAAGAGGTGTTAGAGACAGAGAACAGATGGAGAGGGACATAGAGAAAGAGGAAGAGAGCGGAGATGCTGGGAGGGACACAGACGAAGCAGCCGAGTCAGAGGAGCGGGGAGAGAAAGAGCAGGTGTAGGGATATTCTCTTGGCAGGACCAGAGGTCGGGCCACCTGGATAGAGGCTGTTGGACCTCAAGGAGCAGCTGTTCGTCAGAGGCTGCCTGGCATCTTGCAGGGAGGCAACTGTGTTGCCAGGCAGCCTGATTCACCCAGAACTGGCCAGAGCTTCAATGCCGTGTGTGCTGGCCGCCTGTGGGAGGCTCTGCCGCTGACCCCCTCCGGTGGCCAACCTGGCACGAGCAGGCCTGGGCTGGCTGCTGACTTGTGGTTTTGTGGGTGAGGCCCGAGGCCCCCACCTGGGCAGGATCGTGTCCTCGGCTCACCAGCTCTCTAACAAAGCAGAAAGCTCTTCCTGATGGGCCAGAGCCAAGTTCCGGCTCTTCCTGGTGGACCAACAGGCGGGTGAGCCTCGACATGGGCTGGGCTCTTAGTCACAGGCCCGTGAAGGCAGACAGGGGCTGTCCCATCCTTCCCTGGGCGTCGCCAGCAAGGGCCCGGAGTCTGGACCCGCTCGCTGGCCAGGGATCTGAGGCCCCAGGTGCCCCTCTAATGCTCCGGCAGGTTCTTTTCTACATTCTGGTCTTTCTGCACATGCCAGTTCATTAGGCAAGATGGGGCTCTATTTCTCCACGGTCCTGCCCATTCTGAAGGCTCCAGGATGGTTCCTTCTGCCCAACATGGCCCCTGAGTATCCTGGTAGGTGGGGGCCCACCATCAGGATTTCATTTTCTGGCTCCTGGCCTGTTTGAAACCCTCACCAGCTCCCAGTATCAGTAACAGAAAAAGAAAGTGACAAAAAGATAGACAGAGACTGGGGAGAGGGAGAGGGAAAAAGAGGGGGAGGGGGAGGGAGAGAGAGGGGGAGGGGAGGGGGATGGAGTGGAAGGTCCTAAGACATAGAGAAAGCAAGAAAGATGAGGGAAAGAGAAAAGGATGTCAGAAAGAGATATAGAGAGACAGAGGAAGAGAGAGAATGAGAGGGTGTAGAAGGGGAAAGAGAGAGACCAATGTAAGGTGTGCACCCATCACTTCAGTTGGTGTCTGGACCTCAATTTGCTTAGCCAGAGTTGGTCCCTTATTATCTTCCAGTTCTTCAAGGTGAAAGTCCCAGTCGATGCTTAGGTGTCGATAACTGACTGCTCTTCAATCTAAAGAGAAACAGGAAAAGGTCCAGGCCTAGCGCCTTCTAGAGATGGATTCTGCTGGGATTCTGTTAGTGCTTGCGTAGTGTTTACGTCTGAGGGGACCGATGGAAAGATTGATTGGTTTTCCATTAAAGACTGTGATGGAGGTTTTCCTTTTGTAATACATTTATTTATATCCTAAAAGTTATTTCATAAAAGGACAAGGAGCAAGTAAGCAATAGAATATACACATTGGGAATATGATAAGAATGATGACAGTGGTTCGCATTTGGCAAATGTTCAGATTTGGCAAATAGTGGCCTTTGTGTCTAAACTTCTTAGCCAAGATACTAGCCCTGGAGGTGCAAGTCCTGGGCCCTCCCTGTTGTCCTCTCCTTACCTTGCCCAGGCCCTGACCACCCAGTCCCTGACCGTCCAGTCCCTGACCACCCAGTCCCTGACCACCCAGTCCCTGACCGCCCAATCCCTGACCGCCCAGTCCCTGACCACCCAGTCCCTGACCGCCCAGTCCCTGACCGCCCAGTCCCTGACCACCCAGTCCCTGACCGCCCAG
>PVJC01054667.1:0-10432 GCA_004026665.1 Murina feae | reverse complement strand
GACTGACAATTTTCGGGGGTTAAGGGTGTTGGGGATGCGTGAAGAGACTGGACAATAATTGTACACCTATGGATGAGGACAATGGGGGGGGGGCAAGGTCAGAGGTTGGGGTGGGAATTGGGAGGAGGGGAGCTATGGGGGAAAAAAGAGGAACAACTGTAATAATCTGAACAATAAAAATAAATTAAAAAAAAAAGAAATAAACAACAGAGACAAAAAAACAACAACAACCAAAAAAACAAAAAAAAAGATCAACGAAACCAAGAGCTGGTTCTTTGAAAGAATTAACCAGATTGATGAACACCTCGCCAGACTCACCAAGAAACAAAGAGAGAGGACCCAAATAAACAAAATCAGAAATGAAAGAGGTGAAATAACAACTGACCCTACTGATATACAAAGAATTGTCAAAAATACTATGAACAACTCTACTCCAACAAACTGGACAACCTCGATGAAATGGACACATTCCTAGAAAAATAGAAGCTTCCAAAACTCAATCAGGAAGAATAAAAAAACCTGAATAGGCCAATAACTACTGATGAAATTGAAACAGTCATCCAAAAGCTTCCAGCAAACAAAAGCCCTGGACCAGATGGCTTCACAGGGGAGTTTTACCGAACATTCAAAGAAGAACTAAAGCCAATCCTTCACAGACTATGCCAAAAAATTCAAGATGAAGGCACACTTCCAAGTTCTTTCTATGAAGCCAGCCTTACCCTAATACCAAAACCAGATAAAGACACCACAAAGAAAGAGAATTACAGGCCAATATCCCTGATGAACATAGATGCTAAGATCCTCAACAAAATCCTAGCAAACCGGATCCAGCATTACATTAGAAAGATCATACACCATGACCAAGTGGATTTATTCCAGGAATGCAAGGCTGGTACAATATCCGCAAATCAATAAACATGATACATCACATAAACAAATTGAGAGAGAAAAACCACATAGTCATATCAATTGACGAAGAAAAGCATTTGACAAAATCCAACACCCATTTTTGATAAGAATTCTCTGCAAGGTGGGAATAAAAGGATCATACCTCAACATAATAAAAGCCATATGTGACAAACCCACAGCCAACATCATACTCAATGGGCAAAAACTAAAACCATTTTCCTTAAGAACAGGAACAAGACAGGGATGCCCACTCTCACCACTCCTGTTCAACATAGTACTGGAAGTATTAGCCATTGCGATTAGACAAGAAGAAGAAATAAAAGGCATCCAAATTGGAAAAGAAGAAGTAAAATTGTCATTATTCGCAGATGACATGATATGGTACTTAGAAAACCCTAAAGACTCCATCAAAAAAATTATTAGATTTAATAAATTAATGTGGTAATGTAGCAGGATACAAAATTAACACCAAGAAATCTATGTCATTTTTATACACCAATAATGAACTTACAGAAAGAGAAATTAAAAACGCAATCCCATTTACCATTGCGCCAAAAAAATTAAGTTACCTAGGAATAAGCTTAACCAAGGACACAAAAGACCTCTACTCAGAAAACTAGAGTACATTGAAAAAAGAGATAGAGGAAGACATAAACAGATGGAAGAACATTCTGTGTTGATGGATTGGTAGAATCAACATCATCAAAATGTCCATACTATCCAAAGCAATCTATAGATTCAATGCACTCCCCATTAAAATGCCAACAGCATATTTCACAGATCTAGAAAGAGCTCTTCAAAAATTCATCTGGAATTTTAAAAAAGCCCCGAATAGCTGCAGCGATCCTGCGAAAGAAGAACAAAGTAGGAGGGATCTCAATACCAGATATCAAGCTGTATTACAAAGCCATTGTTCTCAAAACTGCCTGGTACTGGCACAAAGACCAGACATATAGACCAATGGAATAGAATAGAGAACCCAGAAATTGACTCCAACCACTATGTTCAATTAATATTTGACAAAGGAGGAAAGACCATACAATGGAGCCAAAACAGTCTCTTCAATAAACGGTGCTGGGAAATTTGCTTAGAACACATGCAAAAAAAAAAAAAAATGAATCTTAGACCACCAACTTACACCATACACAAAAATAAACTCAAAATGGATAAAGAACTTAAACGTAAGAAAGGAAACCATAAAAATACTAGAGGAATCCACAGGTAGCAAAATCTCAGACATAGGCCGAAAGAATTTCTTCACTGATGCAGCTCCTAGGACAATGGAAGCTAAAGAGAAGATAAACAAATGGGACTACATCAAAATAAAAAGCTTCTGCACAGCAAAAGAAACCATCAACAAAACAGCAAGAAAACCCACTGTACCGGATAATATATTTGCCAATGACATCTCTGATAAAGGTTTAACCTCCAACATTTATAGGGAACTCATACAACTTAACAAAAGGAAGATAAACAATCCAATCAAAAAATGGGCAAAGGACCTAAATAGACACTTTTCAAAAGAGGACACTCATAAAGCCAAGAGACATATGAAAACATGCTCAAAGTCACTACTCATCCGAGAGATGCAAATCAAAACAACAATGAGGTACCATCTCACACCTGTAAGAATGGCTATCATCAACAAATCAACAAACGACAAGTGCTGGAGAGGATGCGGAGAAAAAGGAACCTTCGGGCACTGCTGGTGGGAATGCAGACTGGTGCAGCCACAATGGAAGATAGTATGGAGTTTCCTCAAAAAACTAAAAATGGAACTCCCATTTGACCCAGTGATCCCACTGGGAATATACCCCAAGAAACCAGAAACACCAATCAGAAAGGATATATGCACCCATATGTTCATAGCGGCACAATTCACCATAGCTATGATCTGGAAACAGCCTAAGTGCCCATCAGCAGATGAATGGATTAGAAAACTGTGGTACATCTACACAATGGAATACTATGCTGCTGTAAAAAGGAAGGAAATCCTACCATTTGCAACAGCATGGATGGAACTGGAGAGCATTATGCTAAGTCAGTCAATGGAAGAAAAATACCACATGCTCTCGCTCATCTGTGGATTATAATGAACAACATAAACCAATGATCAAAAACTGATGTAGAGACAGAGAAGCATCCATCAGATGCTTAAAACTCAGAGGGAAGGTAGGGCAGGGTGGAGGTAAGGGGAAGAGATCAACCAAAGGACTTGTATGCATACATATTAGCATAAGTGATGGATGTGGACAACAGGGGGTGAGGGCGAGGGCAGTAGTGGGCGTATGAGAGGACATTGGAGGGATAAGGACACATTTGTAATATCTTAATAAAGAAAAAAAATAAATCCTAAAAAAAAGAACTTATGATCCATAAAAAAAAACCCAAGTTTCAAAATGTAGGCTTTTTTTTCTATTTTGATTTTGTAAGGAACTACGTGGAATCCTTATAACTTTAATAACAAAACATTAAAAGTTAAAAAAAAACACACAAAAACAACCCACCTTTATGCTGTGGCATCATGGGCACGGCTAGAGCGGTAACTGCTTTGCCTTCTGGCACTGCACGACCCGCCACGCAGGAGCGCGTTTTTTATGCTTCGACTAAAAGCATAGGCGAGAGCTGCTGTCCCCAACCTGCAGGAGGAACACGCAGGGGCGCGCCCTGCTCCTTCCACACTAGCCCTCCAGGAGCCGCGCCCGGCCGGTCCACCCGGCTCCGGCCCCCAGCAGGCGGCAAAGCCGTCCCCAGCCCAGGGCGCTCGGGGCAGCCGGCGCCGCAAAGGCCGCTGCCACGCCGCCAGCCCAGCCCGCAATCCTGCTCCGCGGTTGCCAACCAGAGACCCCGCGCGCCGCCCGCCGGGACCCCGCGCAGTGTGTCCCACGCTGGGCCCCGCCCACTCCGAGGCGGGCCCACCACCACGGCCGCCCACAGCGCCCCGCCCACATCTGCCTCAGCGGCGCGATGGCTTCACGCACCGGCCCCGCCCGCCCCAGGAGTGACGTACCCCAGCCCGGGCCCCTCCTACCGAGGCCCCGCCCACCGCCCTGCGCGCTGACGTCACACGCCGCTTGCGGGCGGAAGCGCGCCGGGGCTGCTGCGGAGGCGCCGTCCCATCAGAGGGGCGCTGGCGCTCGGGTGGAGGCACCTCCGCTGGGACTGGGCGCGCAGACAGCGCGGCTGGGCGGCCGACGATGGGCGACGCCGGGGGCCCGGGGCCCGGCGCTGCACGGGCTGAGCCGGCTGGCGCGGCGCTGAGCGTGGACGTGGTGGGGCTGTTGGCGCAGCTGGCCCGCAGCTTCGCGCTGCTGCTGCCGGTGTACGCGCTGGGCTACCTGGGCCTGAGCTTCAGCTGGGTGCTGCTGGCGCTGGCGCTGCTCGCCTGGTGCCGGCGCCGCCGCGGCCTCAAGGCCACGCGCCTGTGCCGCGCGCTGGCGCTGCTGGAGGACGAGGAGCGCACGGTGCGCCTGGGGGTGCGCGCCTGCGACCTGCCGGCCTGGGTGAGTGCGGCGCCCGAACCGCGTACCTGCCCGACCCACTTCCTTCCCCGCCCTCATTCCTGCCCCGACCCTGCTCCCACCCCCTTCCTGCCTCGGCCTGGGGTGCGCGCCCGCGACCTGCCGGTGGGTGAGTGCGGCGCGGGTCCCGCCCCGACCAAGTCTAGACCCCATGCTGACCGGTCCAGTCGGGGGTGCGCCGTGCCTCGACCCGACCCGCCGGCCGCAGTGCGCACCGCCCGCACCGCTGTCACCCCTCCGCCCGCGCTGGTGTGACCTGCCCGCCGCCTGCCTCCGGTCCGGTTGGGGCCGGGGCCGGGGCCGGTCCGGCTCGCCGCCCTCGCGCCCGCCGGGCACAAGCCCCGTCTGCGCTGCGGCCCCGCTCTCCCCACCGGCGCGGGAGCCCCGCAGCCCCTCGCGGAGGCGCCTCCCCTCGCTTTCTCCCCTCCCCCGTCCTCGCCGTTGCAGGACCTCCGCCGCCGCCGGGGGGGGGGGGGGTTTCTAACTGAAGAGCAGCGGGGGTCTCCCCGTCGCCGACGTGAGGTCGTGGAAAGTTTAGTCCTGTTGGAAGGAGCGCTGCGCGGGGCCCAGGGTGCCGGGGCGGGGAGGCGGCGGGTGTCGGCCGGTGTGTTTTTACCTCGGGCCATGGATGCGGAATGGAGACTGATGGGGTCGGTGGGCTTCCTCGTCTTTCCCCCCGTTTCCTGACGCTTTCCTAACCGTGAGTTGGGGGCACGGTTTCAGGTTTCCCGGAAATAGCGTTGCTGTGAGATGAGTCACGCTGGCATCGGGCTGGGTACACGTCCTGTGAAGATGGCCAGCCAGGGTGTCGGAGGGATCGGAGGCCGCGAGAGCCCGAGGCGGGGAGAGGTGGGCGGCAGCCGTGCCCAGGTGCCCAGGGCCGCGGGTCCTGAGGGTGCGCTGCCTGCAGACGACGGGCGGAGCTGAGGGGGAATCCCGTCAGGGCCCTGGGGGCGGCGGGCACGGGGCACAGCATTTTGGAGAATCGGGTTACTAGGAGCAGGAGGAGGGGTGCCCTTTGGATGCGCAGGAGGACTCAGATGGCGTCTGGTGTGTTGTGTGTCACACCTAGTGAAACGATGCAGAAAGGAGGTAAAAGCAGAGCGTAGGCAAGTCCCCGAGACCCAGGCCTCGCCGGGCGGAAGGTCACAGAAGCCCTGTGCTGCTTTCATATGTATTTGGTCATCGAGCTGTTGGCTAAGATCAGTTGGCTTATACAAATCCTTGTGAAATGCACACTGTTTTCACATACTCAATGGACAAACACAGTTGCACAGTGCTATTCTGGGGGCAAGACAAGTTCTGGAAGGAAGGGAGGGAAGGAAGGAGGGAGGAATTTATATTTTCTCCAAAAATTTTTGCTTGTTTATTCCTAATTTGCATTTGCACTTAATGTCACACACACACACACGCACACACACTCTTAAACATACCCAAACTGCTTAGAAAACTTGTGGAAAGATTCACACGCAACTTGACAGCAAACACATGCAAGGAAAGCACTCAGGAGTTTGGAATTTGAGGGGGATATCTTTTTTAAGGGAAATATTTTTCATACGTTTAAAATTTTTTTACTTTTAATTATAGTTAATGTTTAGTTTATACATTTTGTATTATCGTGTTTTCATAATGAAACCAGTGGGTTACATTGTCTAAAAGGACGTCTGCTGTTTTGCTTTAGCTAGGGAGCAAAGCAACAATAGAAGATGTCTGTATTAGTAGTAGTGATTTTTAAGTGCATACTTGGGTTCTTGGGGTTCTGAACTTTGGGCTGGTATTTTGCTTTGAATGAGATGCATTTGTACACATTTTCTTTTTTTAATACTTTTTAAAATATTTTTTTTATTGATTTCAGACAGGAAGGGAGAGGGAGAGAGATAAATATCGATGGTGAGAGAATCACTGATCCACTGCCTCCTGAACGCCCCCTACTGGGGATCCAGCCTGCAACCTGAGCGTGTGCCCTGACTAGGAATCAAACTGGCCTCCTGGTTCATGGGTTGACACTCAGCCACTTAGCCACCCCTGGTGCCGCTGTACTCATTTTCATACTACGTCATTAATAGTTTGCTTCATAGCAGGGTTGGAAGCAGAGGAAAATGTGAATCGATATGGTACCCATTCACAACCCCGCTTTTGGATATGTTCACTTAACAGTTTTTCATTTAATTTAGTAAAATAACAATTTACACTGGATATGAAAAATGAGATAATTACTTTGAGAAAAAGCATATATTGTTTTGAATTAAGGCCACTAGGTTGTGAAAACTACCTCTCATTTAACATATGGTAAATCTGTAAGACTCTGGTCCTGCAGCTTCAGTGTAAACTGTGTTATTCATTCATCACTCCTTTTTTTTTTTAACTCACAAATGGAAAAGCCCTGGCA
This sequence comes from Murina feae, assembly GCA_004026665.1. NCBI lineage: Eukaryota > Metazoa > Chordata > Mammalia > Chiroptera > Vespertilionidae > Murina > Murina feae. Next base: position 3,613 of record PVJC01054667.1, on the reverse strand, counting down.
GGTTTGGATTGATCGGTTGAGGACTGACCTTTTTTGTTGGACATACCAGTGTCTAACCTGTGTTGTAACGTTAAGACTATGGGTGAAGAGTATTCTTGAAGAGTTTTTGTGGAGATACATGAGAACAGTTTTCCACTGGTATTTTCATTTAGTTGGGAAATTAGAACTTGGTAGGGTGCAGTCTACTCCTTTCCTGTTTGTTTTTTTCTGCTGCCAATAAATGCTAATTCTATGGCTGCAGATAAGTCCTGTTAGTATTACTCAGTTGTTTTGATAGTTGGTCTCATTATCTCATACTTTGATGATGGAGATTTAATGCTCTTTTGTACTATTGTGTACAAGCTCTTCTTTGGGGGGAGCCTTCTTATCCTCATTCTGTGACGTTCAGGAGACTGGAACTCTAGCAACACTGAATATGTGTAGCCTAAGAACCAAATGAACAAGATAAAAGAATATACTCTGGTCTCATGTCATAGAAAGACAAAGATTTGCTTTTATTCTCAGTGTTAAACATTGACTTACACTTGACGGAAATTTTGTGAAGACAAAATAGTTGATGTCGCTAAACCAGGAACCAGTTTAGCTATTTTAAACTGTGGTTGCAACTTTACTACTTAGATCCTAGAGTGACAGTGTGCTTTGGGAAAAGGTTAGAGTCCTCCTCAAGGCTGTGAAGGGGACACGGATGCTCTTTGGATTTCTTGTTCACACACATGCTGCTGCTGTAGTTGAGGGAGGGAGTGTTGCATTGCTATGTGGTCTAAATGCTTCATTAAGTTAAAAAGGAATGCCCCAAGGTTGCTCGACATAAAGCAGTAAATATCTGCCTCAGTTTACATTTCAAGATGGGAGAATATAGAGCGAGGACTGAACTATAAATAATTCAAACAAATGTGAATTGAACACATGTAACCCATTTATATTAAATAAACATACTGTATTTTCCGGCGTATAAGATGACTGGGCGTATAAGACGACCCCCAACTTTTGAGAAGATTTTCCTGGGTTAAAAAGTCCGGACAGAGACCGTATATGGCACAAAAAGGAGCTGACCGGAGACACTTGCAGTCTCCGTCCGGCTCCATTGAAATGAATGGAGTGCAGCTGTCTTTGAGCTCCCCCCATTGTATGCAGCGACCCCAGATTTTCCAATCTGGCTCGGAAGTTTCAGCACCCACCCTATAAGACGACACCCGGCGTATAAGATGACCCCTGACTTTTGAGAAGATTTTCCTGTGTTAAAAAGTCATCTTATACGCTGGAAAATACGGTATTACATTAATTATCCTATCTAATAAAAGTAATATGCAAATTGACCATCACAAGATGGCTGCCTCCATGTGGTCAAAGTTGGCCGCCACAAGATGGCCAGCAGGGGAGGGCAGTTGGGGGGGACCCAGGCCTGCAGGGGAGAACAGTTGTGGGGGACCAGGCTGGCAGAGGAAGACAGTTGGGAGGGACCCAGGCTTGCAGGGGAGGACAGTTGCGGGGGACCATCCTGGCAGGGGGAGGGTAGTTAGAGGCAATCAGGGGGAGGGCAGTTAGAGGAGCAGTTAGGCATTGATCAGGCTGGCAGGGGAGTGGTTGGGGAAATCAGCAGGGAAGAGGTCAGGAGCCTGCAGTCCTAGATTGTGAAGGGGATGTCTGACTGCCGGTTTAGGACCAATCCCAGGTGGGATCGGGCCTAAATGGGCAGTCGGACATCCCTCAAGGGGTCCCAGATTGGAAAGGGTGCAGGTTGGGCTGAGGGACACCACCCTCACCCCCCTGCTCCCACTCTGTGCACTAATTTCATGCACCGGGCCTCTAGTCCTAATATATAAAAAGCCATGGGCCGTCAACCGAAACAACTGCTTGGATGACCTAACAGCAGGCTGCGTGGGGCAACCAGGCCAGCGGGGTGGGGGAGGGAAGGGCAGTTGGGGGCAACCAGGCCAGTAGATGGGCGTAGTTGGGGGTGACCAGACTGGTGGGGGGGCCAGTTAGGGACAATCAGGCCAGTGGGGCGGGGAGCAGTTTTGGGGCGACCAGGCTGGTAGGAGGGGGTAGATAGGGGCAATCCGGCCAGCAGACAGAGGCATTAGGGGTGATCAGGCTGGCAGAGGGGGCAGCTAGGGGCTATCAGGCAGACAGGAAGGTGAGTAGCTAGGAGCCAGCAGTCCCAGATTGTAAGAGGGATGTCTGACTGCCAGTTTAGGCCCGATCTCCGGGATCGGGCCTAAACTGGCAGTCGGACGTCCCCTGAGGGGTCCTGGATTGGAGAGGGTGCAGCCTGGGCTGAGGGGACGCCCCCTCACGAATTTTGTACTCAGGGCCTTTAGTATATTTATAAAATACTAGTGGCCCAGTGCACAAAATTTATGCACATTAAAAGGGGATTAATTAGAGGAAATATTTTAATATTGCTATTTGCCCTTTCTCTATAATAGAAGTGTCAGAGATTAAAGAAAATTAGTAAAACATATATGAAAATCTTCCTCCTGTCAGAGTCTGGGGTGCACCATGGAACCCAGAGTCAAGTCTTCAACCACCCACGTGCACCTCAGAATCGCTCGAGACCCAAACCTGGATGGCCCCCCTTCATTGGGCTAGATCCAGACCCCGCCGGTCCCACCCTGTGAAGCCCTGCCAGGTGGGGGGGTGCAGCCTCAGTCCCTGGGTGCCAGGGCAGGGGGGCACAGCCTGAGGTACCCCATCAAGTCCTGCTGGGCGGAGGGAGTGGCCTGTGATCCCCAGCCTGGCGCCGGGGCAGGGGGCATGGCCTGAGGTCCCCTGGCCCAGCACCAGGGCAGAGGGTACACCTTGAGGGCCCCTGTCAAGTCCTGCTGAGTGGGAGGCACAGCCTCAGGTCCCCTGGCCTGGGGCCAGGGCAGGGGGCATGGCCTGAGGTCCCCCGGCCTGGCACCAGAGAAGAGGGTGCAGCCTGAGTTCCTCTGGCCTGGTGCCAGGGCGGGGGGAGCAGCCTGAGATCTCCTGTCAAGCCCTGCGGGTGGAAGGCATGATCTGAGGTCCCCTGTCAAGCCCCATGCAGGAGGTGGGTGGGTGCACAGCCTCAGGTCCCTGCTGATTGCTCCTTAAGGCTCATTATGGGAACTTAGCCTCAGCTGTGGATGCAAATTGACCGGAGTGACGGTCAGTTTGCATAGTCTCTCTTTATTATGTAGGATAGATATCAATCCTGTGAAGAACCAACTATGAAAAACCGTCTAGTACTTTAGTGTTTTTGTTAGGCCTCATGAACCTCTTTTCTATACTTTTCATGATTTCTATGTTGGTCACAACACTGAACCTTGAATAGACATTGTGATTATACTAAAAACTATCAAATTCTATGCTTAAATGAGTGAATTATATGATATTTGAATTATATCTTAATAGCACTGTTAAAATGTAGGCATTAGATTTCTTTTAAAAATCTAAACTAATAAAAGCGGAATAGTAAAATTAACCGTTTCTCCGGGACGCCCACAGCCAATCAGAACGGCTGTATGCAAATTAGCCCAGCCAACATGGCGGCCGCCACTCACGGACCTGAGTAAACGTTTAGGCAGCGTCCGTTGCAGCAGGAGCGAGAGCGAAACTACCTGCTCGCTGGCTCCTTAGCCTTTGGCCT
>PVJC01054666.1:0-10432 GCA_004026665.1 Murina feae | reverse complement strand
AGTGTTATATAGTTGCAGCTGAGGTTGTCTACCTGGTGGCCTGAGTCCACCATCTTCTCTCCTGAGATTTGAGAGGGGGAATGAAATGCATCCATAGAGGGCGCTGGTGCTCCCTGCCCCTCACTGGCCAGCACCGCTCCTGTGCGGAGCAGGCTCTCCTGGGCACAGGTGGCCACTTCTCCGTGCCTGTCCTGATGGTGCAGAGCAGGAAACAGTGAGGACTTCATGCTCTTGAGCAGCTGTAGGTTCATCCCACATGTGGATGCGGAGGGTCCTGGGTCTCCTCTGAGGGTCTGAAGATGGATGTGCTCATTGTACACTGAAATGCAAACTTTGACTCTATCGCACACTGGCGGGCTCCTAAGTTGTTATTATGGGTCCTGCAATTTCTCAGCGCTGCATAGAGCCGTAGCTGTTTGATTCCCATTGACTTCCAGCCACTGTACGTTCACATAATGGAAGCAGATTGGCCACATGAATAAAACATCAATAAGGTATATGTATAGGTGCCGTTTAAGAAAAGAACAGAGAAGGTACAGCATACTTAGATAAAAACCGGAGAAGCAAAGAGCCCCATTTTCTGTTAACAAAAGGTTCTCTGCTCAGTGAGCGTCTCAGATCACCCCCCATCACATTCAGGCGGGGACACGGCCCCATGGGCCCGGGAGAGCAAAGCCGCCCATGTGGGGTGAGCTGCCGGATGGTGTTTCTCCTGCTCCGTTTTCACTTTTGCTCTTGGAAATAGATTTCAGGGAAGAACATGGCTGCAGGGGCCTCGGGACCCACCCTCTCCACCCCACCTCCCCCCCGGACTCGGAGGGAAAGGCTGGCCGCCCAGCTGGCCTTCCTCCATCCCTGCCCGCCTCAGCTCCCCCTGGAATGAGTGCGGCTCCAGCAGGGCCGGCCTGCCAGTTGTCCAAAGACAAATCACTGGTTTTAGGAAAAAAACCCTTTTAGCGATTCACAGCTGAATCTGGCTTTAGATTCAGCTCCGCCAGCAAACGGAACAGTGGGCTGCTGAGAGGGTGACCTGGAGCTAGCTGCCAGAGGCACGTGCGGGAAGCGCGGTCCACAGGCCTCGGGCTCTGGGCGCCGGGCACTGGGCCTGTGGACAGCGAGGGGACAATGGCAACGGGTGACCCTGTGGGTGACGTGTGGGTGTGGAGATGCTCAATTCCTGCTGCTCCGGCTTTGGGAGACCCAGGTCTCCTTTCTGCCTCAATGTGCTTTCAGAGTTGGTGGGATTCTACTTCTAGCAATTTCCTCACCAGGTGTATTCACCACCAGCACAGAAGTGCATATAAAAATATTCACTGAGAGGCATTTGCAATAGCAGAAATGGGAAACAGCCCAGTGTCCCTCTTCCGAGGACTATACCCTTCAGTTTCCACACAAACACCATGCAGCTATTAAAAATCACGAGGTCTGTGTTGACTGGAAAAGATACCCATAATATGTTAAATGGAAAAATTAAACCAGTATGTTTATGGTATGACTTAACTCATGTAAAGACAAAAAAATAGCCCTGGCTGGTGTGGGTCAGTGGATAGAGTATTGGCCTGCACCCTGAAGGGTTGTAGATTCAATTCCCAGTCAAGTGCATGTTCCTGGATTGTAGGTTTGATCCCCAGTTCTTGGTTAGGGTGCACATGGGAGGCAATACTTCCACTCCCTCTAAACATCTACAGAAAAATATGCTCAGGTGAAGATTAACAAAAAGAAAAAAATAGGAATGTATGTTTGAATATGCATAGACCTCATATATCAAACCAGCACCTACCTCTGAAGCATGGTACTAATGAATAAGAATTTGCACTTCTATAATACTGTGTTATCTACACTAATAAAAGAGAAACATGCAAATTGGTGTCACTCTGCTATGCCCACCAGCCAATCAGGATTAGTTTGCAAATTAACCCAACAAAGATGGCAGTTAATTTGCATATGCAGACACAGAGTGAAGACGGAAGACTGAAGAGGCTTGGCTTCTCCACTGCGGCTGGACCAAGGGCCTGGGCCCCGGGCAGCCAGGGGAAGGAAGGCTATTGCTCGAATCTTCATGCAACAGGCCTCTAGCATGATATGTAATTTTATATTTTAAAAAAATCATGATTTTGTCCCTTTGCCTCCCCAAAATATCACCCTGTAGAAACAAACAAAAAGCCAACAACAACAAAACACAATGAAAAACACATTTAGGTTATCAGCTACTAAAGAGCAGGGAAACTGTACTATCTGCTCAACCATTTAATTCAACCATGTTTTGGATGAACACTACTTTTGGGGAACTGTGCTGAGGATTTTGCAAAACAGAAAAAACGAACCACCATGGGAACTTCCTGCTCAGGAGCTGCCTATTTCTCCCATCAATACTCATATTATTAAGAATGATGACAGGAGAGTTCGCTGAGCATTGTGGTGCTACAAAGGATGCAATGACAAACTCCACGTAAGAAAATCAGTTTCACATAGAAGATGCTTGCTCTAAGCCTCAAGGAAGAGTATCCGTTCTAGGACTTGATTTTATCTCACTTGCATGTCAAACTCAAGGCCCGTGGGCCTCATGCCTCATTTATGTGGCCCGTGTTAGCCTTGTTTGACATGTGTGCTCTAATATGTTGGCCTAACGCTGTTTCACGGAGACTGGCTGAAGACACGAGACCCCTGGGTCTGAGACAAAGGAGGCCCTTATTGCCTGCACAGCGCTCAGCATGAGTATCGACAGGTGGGCCAGTTCCCTCCCCTCCCATGTCCATTGGGGCAATGCCATGGGCCCAGATGAGCTTGTGCTGCAGCCGAGGAACGCCGCACCCAGGGGATCTGCTGTCCGGGAGGGAGACATAACCTTGTCCCTGAAGGTTGGTCATTGCAATCAGACACCTGAATGAATGATTTAAAACAGCAGATGTTTTTAAAGAATGAAGAATTGTTTTCTTAGAAAAACACAACACGACAGGGATACCATGGCAGGTTTTCAATGCTCTTGAGGATCTGTTAAATAATAGAAAATATAAATATGGGGCTGTGCCTCTAGCTGGGGGCATGGAACTCCTAAAACCCGGGTAATATCTTAGGTGATAAGAGCACTAGGAGCCGCCTGGGTTCTGATATTTTATCTTTGACCCTGTTCCTGACACCTGTCTCCAAAATCCTCTGGGATCTCCGGGAGGGATAGGACCATCTTTTGTTCTAAAAAGGTGACCGTCAAGGGGGGCGTCCAGACAGCTGCCAGGTGAGAGCTGGTCGCCAAAGGAGCCGCCATGATCGGAAGCTTGGACATTTTGGCCCCATCCCTCACTGTTTGGAAAGGGGGGAAGGACTTGATATCGAATTAATGATCGATCATCTCTGTGATGAGGCCTCCATAAACCCCCCCAGATATGGGGTTTGGAGAGCTTCTGTGTTGGTGAAGACACCCACACATGTGGGGGAGATGCACCCCACCTCCACAGGGGCAGAGGCCCTGTGCTCGGGACTCTTCCAGAGCTCTTCCTGTGCAGCTCATCTGTGTCCTGCAGCATCGTGTTTGTCAGATGATGCACTTTAAACGCCAATAACTGTTTCCCTGAGTCCTGTGAACTGTTCCAGCAAAAGATCAAATCTAAGGAAGGGATCACGGGGACCTCTGATTCGTAGCCAAATTGGGCAAAAGTTGTGGGTCACCTGGGGACCTGCCACGTGTGATTCCATCTGAATTGGGGCAGTTTCCGGGGACTGAGCCCTTGACTGGTGGGGTCTGCGCTAATCCGGTCAGTGTTGGAATTGAACTGAATGGTGGGGCACCCACCGGTGTCCAGAGGATTAATCACGTGGTGTGTGGAAAACCCGCCCGTCTGGTGTCGGAAGTGTGGTGCGTGTGGCAGTCGTGTGAGAGTGAAGGGGACATGCTAGCGCTAGCTCGGCGCCCTCGAGGCCGTGAGCAGGAAGCCCGAGGTGCGGAGTTTGCATGGTTTCGCGTCACTTTGTGAAACATTGTGCCACACGTTTGAAAGCGGAGGTTCCAGAGCTGGTCTAGTGTAACGGCTCAGTTTTAGGACGCCGGAACCAGACAGCCTTCCCTTCAAATCTCAGCTACTCCCAGCAGCACCACCTGTCCGTGCCACTTTACCCACCCGCCCTCCCCCTGCCCTGGGGTGATGAGGGTAAACGGAAACAGATCATGAAACGCAATTAGAACAGTGCGTGGGATTATTTTTGTTCTGTTGTTATCGACCAAGATTGGCTAGGACCAAGTTTCTTTGAGAAACAAAGGCTGCCCACCAGTCCTAGTAGAAGGCCATGGACACGAGGCGACATCTTGCATCATTCCGAGGGTGACCGCAGGACAGAGAATCAAGGCGAGATTTGTGGATGTGGCAGGAGCGGGGTGGGGGGGAGGTTGCTCAGTTCTGAGAAGAGATGTGTCTCAGGCACATGAGATCGATGAGACCAGGAAGTGCCATCCACCAGGGAGAGGAGCAGAGGCCGAGGCAGGCGGAGCCGCTGAGCTGCGCGTGCACACAGATGCCAGCTGCTGGGTCTTCCTGGGAGTCAGGCCCTGGCAGGCATGGCTTTCCCTGGGCTCCCGGGTGAGGGGAGCCCTCCAAACCCAAGAGCAGGTAATCGTCACACCCCAGGGCTGTGCTATCCTCACGCTGTTTCCCACACTCAGAACGCAATGACATTGGTCTTCTAAGGTGACACCTGCTCAGTCGGAGGAAGTAGGAGGTTGGCATGTGCTGGGCCACAGGGCCCAGAGGTCAGGCCGCAGCAGTTTCACGCTCGCGCCGCAGAGGGGCTGCTCGGATGGCCTCCATTCGCTGGCTGTCACACAGCTGTGCACTTGGCTGTGTCTGTGGGGTTTCTGTTTCTTGCTGATTGGTCAGACACCCTCACTTTATGGTTTATTTTATGATTAATTCTTAATATTTGCATCTGACAGTCAGCATCAGCACTTCAGATCTTCCCGTCAACCCAACAGACGATTCAATTTGCGTCTTTCCAGGGCAAATATCTGGTTCCGCGTCGCTGGCCCACACCCAGCCCTGTTAGTGATCCCTCGATCTTCCCTGGTGATGATTATCACCTTCCCAATGCATGACACACCCTTCTCAGGGTTTTGTCTGGAGGTTTAGCTGAAAATATGTCTTTCTTTTGCACAATAGTTTGTAAATCCAGACATTCACGTGTATTTTAGGGAGGCGGGGGCTGAGGATAAAACCCAGCATGGCCTCAGTCAGTGCACCCACCCATCTGATGAGCACAGGCTGCTTTTCCTGTGGTGGCTGCCTCCCTGGGAAGGGACAGCAAACGGCTTCTCCTTCACCGTGGATTCCTCTACAAGGCGGTGAAAATGGAGGGCTTAGGGTGGAGTAAAAACAAAGAACATAACCTAAGGCAAATCACGAAGAGGCAGTCTCAGAGCCAGAGAAATTCTAGCTGAGGCCAGACGAGATGGTTTCTAAGGCTTAGCACTGCTGTCGACCTCTCCTGGTGCTAATCGCATGCTTGCACGCCAGGACCAAGCAAGGGGCAGTGTCACTAAGCTCCCCAGCTCAGGGCTGGCCAAGCGTAATGGAGAAAGCCGCGCGAAAAATAATTGAAGCCCCTGTGAAATATTTCAATTTTTTTATTGATTGAAGGCAATTATCCCTTAATTGCATATTTAAATGAGGTATTAGGAGGTTTAACTAAGCAATGCCTCTTAATTGCTGCTGCACACTAGGTGTCACAGATTGTGTTTATTTCATATGTTAATTAAAGAGAAAGGGGTATTTTATTTTATTGACGACCAGGTTCTCCAAGGCTGTGTTGTTTGGGACACAGGGCGTCTCAGGTGTCTGTTGCACGCTGGGTATTAATAACACCGTTATGAGAGGTTAAAGTTTTTAATGAAGAGGGGTGGCTCCATCTTGTGTGTTTCCAGCCACATCGTGCCTGGAGGGAGGCAGGGGAGCCCCAAATCCCACGGAACCATCATCCTTCTGAAGGAAAGACGGGGCCCTTCCTCAGCAATAATGAAGCGAAGGGCAAGCGCGGACACAACCAGGACAGCACCCCAAACGCGGGGGGAGTCGGGGTGTGCAAGGAGCTCGGGCCATGGGCGCTGTCTGTCCTGAGCAGCAGTGGTCCGTGCACTCATTTGCAAGTCGCCGCGTTGATTCTTCATCGTGAAATGCATGATTGCATGTGGGTGAAAGAACAGGGAGAGGCCTTTTGAAAGAAAATCCCCATTTCTCCTTGAAAACAGCGTTTGACATTCTTAGCGAGGGAGGTGTGTGCAAACCTGAGCGTCGGAATGGGGGTCCCTACTCTGGTCCCGAGTGGCTGTGGGGAAGGGCTCAGTGTGGGTCACTGCCGGTTCCTTCTCCAGGTGCAATGCCAGGGTCATTATTTTAGAAAATAAACTGGTCATATACAGCTCCCTCAGGCCGACCCATCTGCCTTCTCAGAAGGTCCAGGCAGTGCAGTGAGGCAAGTAAAAGCAGGTGAGTGAATGGCGCTACTTTAGGTGCCTTGGAAAGTTCACAGATCTATTCCGAATGAAAGTTCATGGAGAGTACAGGCAGAAATATCATTCAATTGATTTTTTTCTGTCTCAGAACAACAGTCAGGAAGGCACATGTAATATTTCTAGTGCCTATTCATTTATCATTCACTAGTGGCCCAGTGCACGAAATCGTGCGGGGGGAGGGGGAGTGTCCCTCAGCCCAGCCTGCGCCCTCTCTAATCTGGGACCCCTTGAGGGATGTCAGACTGCCAGTTTAGGGATTGGGCCTAAAACAGCAGTTGGACATTCCTCTCGCAATCTGGGACTGCTGGCTCCTAACTGCTCACCTGCCTGCCTGCCTGATTACCCCTAACTACTCTGCCTGCCAGCCTGATCACCCCCAACTGCCCTCCCCTCCTAGTCTGATCACCCCTAACTGCCTCTGCCTTGGCCCTGCCACTGTGGCTTTGTCTGGAAGGATGTCCAGAAGGTCTCCTGGTCTAATTAACATAATACCCTTTTATTAGTATAGATTTATTTATTCATTTACTTGACAAACATTTATTGGCTCTAGGGCATGGCCTGAAGTGGGAGTGTAAGAATATGCAAGAGGTCAGGGGCATAAGCAAATAGCCACTCTACTCCACACAGAGCAGGGTCAGCGAGGACGCAATAAAGCAGCAAAGGGCAGGTGAGGAGAAAGGTGACATCCCTGTGCTTAGGCTTAAAGAATGTGGGCTTGTGGGTGGCTTCCTAGGACACCCTACCACAACACGAACATTTCTGAACAAGTTGCCCCTTCGCAATACCTTCATGGCAACTCTAGTGTTTATCGAGTTTTATACAGATTTTCATGCTTTTCCATAATCGGTAGAAATAACATTATTTTATTGAAACGGTTTGATATCCACCGGAATTTAACCGGAGGTTTTCTGCAGCCGATAGGCTGGAGTGCGGTTTGTATCTCTCTCATAAACAGTCTGCGAATGAGCGGAAAACGTTCCAGCAGTTGAAGAGGGAAAGTCTGCGGGAGAAAGCCCGTCTCCCTGCAAGAAAGATTGTGGGGCTGGCGAGGCACTTTGCGCTGTGGAGCGCCGCTCCCATTTGCGGTCCCGAGCTCACGCGTGGCATTTGCGTCAGCCCTTATCTTTACGCTACAGCGATGGCACCCACGTAGGCTAAGTCCTCACTGGCAGCATTCTGCAAAAGTCATTCCAGTGCCGTGAATGTAAAACAGGGTGATCAGGAAAAATACGTTTCCTTCCCGGGGCTGGAAACCATCATTTAAACTGTTAGAAGCCTCAGGGCTCTATTCACACAAAATCTATCCCTGTGCTCAGAACCTATCCTTCTCCAAAGATGGTGTGTGTGTGTGTGTGTGTGTGTGACCAAGACCATTGCTTCTCCAAATGTTCATTAACAAATCAAATAATCATTTCCGCGCAGGTCTCAGTAAGCCATAGATTCTTAAAGAAAAATAACTCACTGAAAGATCATCCGGGAGCCGAGAACCAGGGGTTACAAGCTGTGTCAGGAGACACACCTGCCGGGCTGTCTCGCAACAGGAGACAGCGGCCCCAGCAGAGGTGAGCGCTCCTTTTGAAGGGAGAAAGGGAAAAAACTGGGGCTTAGGGTGCTCAGTAGGTGCTGCTAGGTGATTCAATGTATAGTCCACATAAGGTACAGAACGGGGCCTCCTGGTCTTTCCGGGCTGCAGGCCGCGTCATGATTACGGTAACTCCGCCCGCCACTTTCGGGAGGGGGTGATCGATCCCTAACGATGTTGAAGTGGACCATTTTGCACTCAAAGCCTAATTTGGGGTTGAGAAGCTGGAAGCGGCTCTATGCGGATTTTTACCCCCAAAAGAACGCTGCTGCGCACCCGCAGAGAACAAACAGAGGCCTGGAACAGAAGCACCAGGCCTCCAGCACGTGTCCAGCTCTTTGCTTTGTACAAAACTGTGTGAGTGGTTTAGTTAAAAAAAAAAAAAAAATGGAGAAAGGCCCCAAGTGACAGGGAAAATAATGCTCGCGGTTCTTCCCCCGCGGAAAGGAACCATCTGCCAGGTGGTGAGAAGCAGGTCGGCGTCGGAGTTTTCTACACGTCAGCTCTGGTCAGGGACAGAGGTTTTAAAACGATGCTCAGCGGACACGGTTTGGGGCCGTTTAGAGAAAAGCGATGCAGACAGCGTGCACTCTCGCAGTTTACGGAGCATCTGCGCGCTGTTCACACGGTGCGGAGCCTCCCGGGGCCGGGAAGGAGCTGCGAGGCGGCCCCTGCTCCCCGGGGCCTCCCCTGTCTGCTGCTTCCGCGCACAGCCCTCTCCCTGCACCGGTACCCCACAGGCTGGTGCAGAGTGGCTTCTATTCTTAGCATCTGAATCCAAGGAAAAGTGTCCGAGGGAAATGAAATGAAGGTGCTGAAGCGTGTGTCCTGGGAAACCAGAGGGATGTGACACCGAACAGAAACTTCCGGGTTTTCACTGAAGAACGTGATTATGACACTGGGATGGCAACGGCCTTCATGAAGTGATGGTCACCAAGTCTAATGCAAACCATGAGCTGTGTCCACATTCTGAGATGCCCTTGGATACTCGGGGGGGAAAAGGCGTTGTACGTATGTTGTACTTCATACGCTTCATTCTGAAAGCATCTCAGACATTGCCAGTTGGCGCTGTCTTTATTGTCAGTGTTGGAAACAGGGTAACCCCAAACCAGTAGAGGCACAGTTGGCTGCACTGCATATGGGGTCAAGTATCTCCTCAGTGGAGAGGCCTGGAGACTGAGACTGGGCCTGGCAGGACAGTGGCAGGATGAGGGTCTATTCATGGGACAGGGCCAATGGCTTTATAATCTCAGAGCCTCCAATAGAAGGGCAAGGCGCGCTCGAGGCTAAGGGCCCCTCTTCCACTGAATCCTGCGCGGCGCAGTGAGTGAATGAAAACGTGCATTTACTCATCCTGCGGGAACACAGTGGGAGCAAAGCCGAAAAGGTCCTACCTTTATGGTCAACTATAGAAGCGGGTTAGTGTGGAGTGCAACTGTGACGCACGGCATGCAGGAACGGTGCAACCTAACTGAACCTGGAGGTGGGGGGAGGTGGTTACGATTTTGGGGTTTGCAGGGGGCCCTTTCCGTTACATCTTTTAGTGTCTTTCCCATGACCCCCTGGGAAAAAGTAGCTGCTTAGCAATCCCTTTGTTCCTGCTCAGCCAACAGACAGACCCACTGAGAGACTCGAGCTGTAGGGCTCGAGGAATGGAGGTTCTTACCGAGATGCTGAGGCTCCACTGCAGGACTAGCTCAGGGTCGCTCTGGGGGTGGAGGGTCTGCAGCCAGCGGACTCGCTCCCCAGGGCCAGGAGCGCAGGTGTGTGGCACAGGCCAGCTGGAGACAGACGTCCCGATACCGCTGCTGCTGACACGATCCCCTCGCCATGGCACATGCCCTGGCCAGTCTGGTGAGCTCCATGTTAGCTTCTCGTGTGCTAGTGAAGGAAAGATCGGTATTTATCCATGACTAACAACAATGAGATGCTGAACTGCAATGAGATTAAATGACAAAAACAGGAAGTTTCAGAAAGAAGTGGAAATGTTAATCAAATATCTGGCTTAAAGTAATCAAATTAGCATTGGTGGTTAAACGTAGACCCTGTTTTAAGAGAGCAAATGGTCCACAGCAGTTTTAGATGCTCAGGGTTGGGAGTGGGTCAGTTTTACTACAGTTTCCAAGCTTGTAGTTACATTTCTTCTTTCTCCTCCTCCTCTTCTTCTTCTTCTTCTTCTTCTTCTTCTTCTTCTTCTTCTTCTTCTTCTTCTTCTTCCTCTTCTTCTTCTTCTTTCTTCTTTAGCCTTCTTTAATAAACTTGTTTCTTTCAACACGACCGTGAATGTCAAAGTCTTGTGGTTACTCCGCGAGGAAAATATGATTTATAAACAGTAAATTAATGGCCAAATTGTCAGT
>PVJC01054665.1:0-10433 GCA_004026665.1 Murina feae | reverse complement strand
CTGATTTCTCAACAGAAACTTTGCAGGCCAGAAGGGAGTGGCAAGAAATATTCAAAGTGATGAATAGCAAGAACCTACAGCCAAAACTACTTTACCCAGCAAAGCTATCATTCAGAATTGAAGGTCGGATAAAGAGCTTCACAGACAAGAAAAAGCTAAAAGAGTTTATCACTACCCAACCAGTATTATATGAAATGCTAAAAAGTATCCTTTGAGAAGAGGATGAAGAAAAAGGAAAGTAAAAATTATGAACAACAAATACATATCTATCAACAAGTGAATCTAAGAATCAAGTGAATAAAAAATCTGATGAACAGAATAAACTGGTGAATAGAATAGAATCAGAGGCACAGAAAGGGAGTGGACTGACAATTTTTGGGGGTTAAGGGTGTTGGGGGTGCGTGAAGAGAATGGACAATAATCGTACACCTATGGATGAGGACAGTGGGGGGGCGAGGACAGAAGGTGGGGTGGGAACTGGGAGGAGGGGAGCTATGGGGTAAAAAGAGGAACAACTGTAATAATCTGAACAATAAAAATAAATTAAAAAAAAAAAAGATCACCAATAAAAGGAGAATATTCTGGATTGTTATCCACAATAAACAAAATCTGCCCTGAAAAAAAAAAAAAATAGCAAATGCTTTCATGGTACTTACCATGTGCCAGGTACCCTGCTAAGCATTTTGCAAGTATTAACTCACTTAATCTTACAACAACCCTATAAAGACTATTCTCTTATGTGCACTGCACAGATGTGGCAACTAAGGCACAGAGAGGTTAATTGACTACCGTGAGTTGTTAAGTTATAGCCCCCGTGAGAAATAAATGTCAAACTCAGTGATTAGAGGAGAATTCAAGAAAGGTTCTTTTTATAAAGGGGTGGGAAGCATTTAAGGAAATCAACAAGGCATAGTGGAACCTCAGGGCACACAGAGGGGGCTATGCTCACCCCAGTGCAAAGGACCCAGGTGAGGGAGCAGGTGCAAAACCAGAGAGGGTGGCTCAGTGGACAGCGTCACTCGCTGGTTCTCTGACCGCAGTTCCCCTCCAGCCTCTCGCCAATGACTGAGCCCTCCTGGAAGTAAGAAGTGGAAGCTGGAGGTAAGAAGCCCATAGATATGTTGGGCACAGAAGGAAGTGGAGGAGAGTAGAAGCTGGACTTGGAAGCAAACAGAAGACATCCAACATCAGTGTTGGAGCTGATACACCTACAGAGTCTGGGGCCACGGTCCGCTTTTACCGGGAATCTAAGGTCATTTCTGGAACTGAAAACACTAAGAAGGTAGGAAACAAAAAGTTGATAGATTAGGTGGTTACGGAAAGACCTGCAAAGGTCTCGCTTCCCTTAAGGCCTGAGTGGGGAGCAGAGATCCAGGCAAAAAACGTCAAGCAGGGCAAAGGCCGAGGTGGGGATGAGCTGGTGTGTGAGGGCCAGCAAGAAGGCCCACATGGCTGCTTCAATAATGACCAAGGAGAAAGAAGGATGAGGAGCTGTGCTGATGAGTGTTGTGCAAAAGGGCAGATGTCTACTTGCTGATGCAAATTAAACTCTTTGGTTAGGTCTTCCCCTGGGTGTTGCGAATGGACTGCCATGGCTTCCAGGCATCCTCAAACTACGGCCCACGGGCCACATGCCACTGCCTGTCCTGCTTAAAATAAGATATGTGCAGTGTGCTAGGAATTTGTTCATAGTTTGTTTGTTTTTTTAACTATAGTCCGGCCCTCCAATGGTCTGAGGGACAGTAAACTGGCCCCCTGATTAAAAAGTTTGAGGACCCCTGGAATGTTACTGAAAATGCAGAGAGGTCCTGAAAGACTGGGCTCAGCCTTGGAGAGGAGCAGCCTCAGCCTCTCCTCCCAGTTGCCGGACACCCTTGCAGCGCAGGGTCTCCTGAGGGCTCAACGTTGTCTCTGGCAGCCTTTCCAGAGCGTGAAGATTGCAGCCTATCAGCATCTACCATGTAGGGCGAGAGTCAAAGTCACCATAAATGGGGGTAAATACCATTTCCCAAAGTAACAGGAACCCCACCTCCCATCTTTTTATAAATTCACCTCCTAACTGTATTCTCAAAAGACAGAGGAGTCAAAGCTGGATGAGTTTTCTTCTCCCCTATCAGAACCTTTTAAATAATCTGACACAACATTTAGCTAGTGGGGGTGAGAGGGAGTGCAGAGGGGGGCTCTAAGGCAAAGGTCATATGTCACATGGAATAAAGAGAAAAATGAAAAATATAAGCTTTTGACCTTTTGCAAGAACTCCTCTAATTCCTCCGGTATTTTAAATTTCCTTGAATAGAATGATTCACACCCTCAGTTTTGAGGTAACAGATCTTTCTCTTCCTTATTAAAAGAGGCAGGTAATCGGCAACGTGAGAGGAGAAAGAGCTTTTTATTGCACAGTGTGTCTGGGTCACTTCCTATTTTTAAGTCTTGTTTCCTAACACCTACGGGCAAAAATAAAGTTCAACGGCTCCTTATGCAGAAAGAAAATGAGCATTTCTCCCTCACAGACAGCTCTTCAAATAAAAC
Source organism: Murina feae (assembly GCA_004026665.1). Lineage (NCBI taxonomy): Eukaryota > Metazoa > Chordata > Mammalia > Chiroptera > Vespertilionidae > Murina > Murina feae. Next base: position 7,904 of record PVJC01054665.1, on the reverse strand, counting down.
CTGGCAAACTTAAGAGCAAGATGAAGTCGGAGCGACTTTCTCCTCATTACTGTCTCCCAATTGCGCTGTTACATCAGAAGAATGCACGGGGTCAGTGCAATTAAACTTCATTTCAAATGCAAATCCCAACAGAAGTCAAGCCTTGCAAAGTAGGTCTGAATACCTCCGTGCTGGGCAGCAGAGCTCTGGAGAGGGTGTGGGAGCAGAGACTGGGATTCCAACGGCAACAATGAGTGGACTGCCAGCTCCTGAAGTCAACGTGAGGGCCATCACCGGGGGTTCCCAGCAGCATGTGTCTCACGCAAGAAGAGCGAGCTGACCACACCGCCTGCTCTGGCCTTCTCCTGTAAGCCCTATTACCACTAAATGGGGACGAAATGGGGACATGGCCGGTGGCCTTCCTGCAGAAAAAAAGCCTCCTGCCATGGCCAGCGTCACCGAAGTGCCAAGTTGAACTTAATCTTAAGCGTATGAGTGAGGAGGGTGTGGCTTTCTGCTCTGCAGGTGTTTGCAGTCTGGTTTTAAGAGACCATGGAGTGGCATTTGGGCCCTTATGACCACGTGTGTCCAAGCACAGCTACCGCTTGAAGTAAGAAAAAAAGTTACGGGGAAAAAGAGCTGCCCGGGCCCTTTTGTGCCTCGCCGAGCACTGTGTGGTGCTGTTTAGACAAGACTGCCTGCTTTTGACAGCAGGGCTGAGCCGGAGAAACTGAGTGCTGGTCCTGTGTTGTCGGCGGTTGAGGAGTGGGCCCTGTCGTTGAACAGACACGTTTCCAGCGTCCTGTCCTAATCACAAATGGGCAGGTGTACGTTATAATCCAACGCCTTTCAAACCCCTGGTCAGGAGATGCATTCCAGGGAGAGACAAAAGGCTGGCACTGTCTCCACCATTTTAGGAGCAACATTCAAGTGCCTCTTGGGGGGCAAGAACTTTCTTAAATGGGCTGTTTTTATTTTGTGTATTTACTTCTTTCCTAGAGCCAAAAATTAAGGTGACTTTCAAAAATATTAGAATATTATAATGTCTCTATGTGGATTAAGACTGTCCTTTTGACAAACCCCTCAGGTTAATTCATAGAAATACCCCTCAAGCTTGTTCCCTCAAGCATTTCTGAGTTTACATTTTCAAAAATAAGTCAAATTCTCCAGAAGATTTTAAAACCCCATCACACCCATGAGAGCAGTAGTGTTCAATGTAATCAGGTCCATTTCAATGGGGAGGTCAAGCTGTAGGCGCAGTTCCCAGAGCATGGGAAGTGATACTCCTGGGATAAGTTACAGGAGACTGCCCGGACTAGGTTGAGAGTATTCCGTCTTCCCAAGGACCCAGTGCCTACAAACCATGCTGAAGCCAAAATGCCCGTCTTGGCTATGCCTTCTAGTTTGACATAAAACAAGTATCCTCTGTTACAACATGAGATCCTGCCACAACATTTAATTTGGCAAATAGTGAGTGTGCCAGGAAAGCGCAGGAGGGCAATGAACCTGGACAGAATTCCCTATTTGGATGTTTCTGTCTCAACATATATACGATGACCTCAGCCACAAGATGGCGCTCTTAGACCATACTACACACCTGCTGAGCCTGCCACCGTTCATTCTTGGGGGCAAACAGTAGGTTCAAGTGCTTACTAGTGTTCTTTATCCCTGGCCTTCTGTTGTGTTACGTTCTCATGGATCCTACCTGAGAATCTTGGTTTTGGCAGAAATAATGAAGACACCCTCTCCTCCCATGAATGTTCTAAGGTAGATGTTGTAATAGCATACCTAACAATGTAACAAGACTTCCTTCTTTGAGTAAGAATCCAACAAGGTGCTTGTGAGGCAATATGCATCCCACTGATTTACAAATGGAATTGTTCCAAAACCAATAAATCCTGCATGAGTCCAAACCCCGATCTTCGCTAAGGAGATGCACCTGCAGATATTACAGAGGCATTGTGCTGTTCCAGAGTCTATGTAAGCTCGAGTTCTGCAAATGCTTTTTAAAAAGAGAAGGGAAGGAGGGAGGGAAGGAGGGAGGAGGGGAGGGAGGGAGGGAGGGAAGGAGGGAGGGAAGGAGGGGGAGAGAGAGAGAGAGAGAGAGAGAGAGAGAGAGAGAGAGAGAGAGAGAGAATGAGAATGTGCTAAGGCAAGAAATATACCCTAACACATTCTGACTCCTAGTGGAGCTACATTTTCTGACTGCTAGTGGAGCTGCATTTTTCTTTCTTGCTTTGACCAAAAGTACCTACCCACTCCCAGGTGAGGGCACGACATTTAGGATGACTTCTTTTCCTAGAGACAGGAGGGAGAGAAAGACCTATTATAGGACAGCCACACCTCACCTCTGAGATCTGAAGGGAGGAGGTGGTTTGCCAGACAGATTTCTCTTCTCCCACTTGGTTGAAAGTCAGTCAGTTTGGCCAACCTGCAGCCAAGACATCAGCAGGCCCACAGTTCTGCCACTTGCCCCTCATCCTCAGAGCTGCCTGCCAAATGCTACAGTAGGGAGCTGGCAGCATCCCAAACTGCAAGGAAGAGGCAGCCGGACTCCAGCAGCTGGAAGCGAAAGGCAAGGACCCCCAAAGAGGCTGTGACAAAATGCAGGGCCCAGGGAATCTGTCAGGGTTCACGCTGGCAGGGAAAACTGGGAAGGATCAGAGGGTGCCCCAAAGAAATGCATGTCAGGGACCTGTGAGCTACCACACATGTTTGGGGGTGGGAGGTGGGAATGCTGGTTGCTTTCTTAAACCCTGCTGGTGGCAAAGCTCCTAAATTCTTTAAAGCTTCGAGGATGCTCGCCTGCGATGGGAACACAGAATAAATAGCCTTGTAAGTAAGGCAAGAAGCTGGTGATCTTGTAATACTGGGATTTGCTCATCTCTTGCCTTCCCAAGGTCTGCTGCCTGCCTTTAGCCTAATAGGCTGAATTCAGACCGCATATCCCCCATGCCACTTCTATTAAAGACAACAAGGGTTCGGCTAACGGCAGGCAGGATCTGGAGTGCCCGCCTGATTGCATTTAATAAGCGTGCTCAGTAGAGATGATGAGCACTTAGGACCTCCTCCTCGGGCTGGGCTCTGACCTGTGGACGGGTGTGAGGGAGCAGCTGGAGGCACAGCAAAGGAAAAGCTGTACTGGCCTGGGCCAGGACCCTTACTGTAGCCCAGCGCCATCTACAGGAAGTTACCGACAGAGGCTGGGGCTTCCCTCTCTTCTTGAATCTCTCTCCACACCAGACACAGGCAGTAAATGCAGGCCCAGCTACAAACTCATTTCCCAAGACTCACAGAGGGTGAGATTGGAAGGCTGCTGCTTCACAGGTGGGCAGAGGCCCTGAGAGGTGCTGTGACTTGGCTGAGGTCACACAGCAAGTTAGTGGTGGAGCCCAGGCCTCTGCCTCCCTGCCCAGGGCATTTTATGGGCAGGAAAGAAACTCCCACTGTCTCCCCGGGCCTGCATGTCCCACCACAAGAGATCCCCACCCAGAGAGGACGCCGTCAGCCCCTTGGAAGAGCCCTGGACCAGAACAGAGGAAAGATAAGAAACTAATCCAAAACGGAAGTGCCTTGTTTAGTATATATGGGGGTAGTTAAACAGCGTTTTTTAAAGGTTTAGCTCTATGAACTAACATTTCCTTGTATGTAAAAAAAAAAAAATTAAGGAATATGTCTTTCTGATCACTCTACCTATTTAAAAACCATATCCCCCACTATTGAACCCAAATCTTTCATGGACCAGCCTTTGGCAGAATGCTACAATCTTACTTCATTCACTTGCCAGAGAGCATATGGAGCCCTAGGCTGTTCATTGTTTTCACATACCTTTCCAACTATACTCCTTGCTCTTCAAAGAGAGCAGCTTTGCTTTATGCTTCTTTCCATCCCTTAATAAAAATACCTTAATTGATCATTCTGCTCATGGCAGGTGCGCAGGATAAAGGAGGAGGGTGGGACCAGTGTTGCTTATAGAAATGCAGAAATTCCTTTCAGACACTGGTCAAGTAGAACAAAGCTCTGAGAAAACTACATCTGTCCTCAGCAACATAGTTGTAGACATGAAGCAAGCACTGAACCTGAACATACCTAAAATGGCATCTATTTTAATAGGAAATAAAAAGAAGGTATTTATGACAATATGTATTTTTGTACATTCTGGACATAATTCGTTGACATAATTCATTAAAGTCCCTTAATTGTATTAGGGAAATGAATCGTCTTTACGTCCAGACTGAACATGAATCTAATCCCACATTCTATTTCTACAAAAATAATCCTGGATAATATATGACAGCCTCCTACTTTCACTGCAGCTAATTGGGAATGTCTCATTTTATGGGTTATTCTGAATAAATTAGCTGGGAGATTTTTTTTTTTTAAGTATCAAAAATACCAAGAGGTCTAACCCATATACTAGTTTAAAAAGTAGAATTTCATACATCTGCTGTACCAGAAAATTCATGATTCTTCTTTGTCATGGTATTTAATGCCAACATTTAAAAAATAATTCAGTAACATCGAGGACCTTCACATTTATAAATAATTAAATATGACTCAGATTAGAATGGAACCAAAACAGATAACAGGTCTCGCATTTCACTAATATTTGCCTCAGCTAATTAAATCCAGAAAGAATTTCTCAATATCAGAGCAATGTTCAGGCCTTGTCTAAAAATCTGGCCCTGCCCTAGCCAGTTTGGCTCAGTGGAGAGAGCGTCAGCCTGAGGACTGAGAGGTCCCAGGTTCAATTCTAGTCAAGGGCATGTACCTTGGTTGCTGGCACATCCCCAGTGGGGGGTGTGCAAGAGGCAGCTGATTGATGTTTCTCTCTCATCGATGTTTCTAACTCTCTGTCCCTCTCCCTTTCTCTCTGTAAAAAATCAATAAAATATATTTTAAAAAATAAAAACCTGGCCCTTAGTTTACAGCCCCGTATATGCATATCGCCAGTGCCTGGTGGTGGCAATTCACCTCTAGTTGATATTTCCTGTGAAACACATTGGCACCTTTAGGACAATTTCCTAGCAGAAAATAGCTGCATAAACAAAGTTGCATTATGATCAAATCCCTCTGTGGACCATCTTGGGGAAGCCCTCACTGTCGATGGCAGCAGAGCAACGACTGTGACCCCCCATCTCGGGCTTTCGGGGCGGAGGCCCATTCACCAGCCAGAGCAGAAACCGTGAGCTTCATGCAGGGAGCACAGCCAGGATCTCAACCTCAGATAAAGCCTTCCCATTTTCTCTCAACAAACTCCTGGCCTTCAATGTAATGATCCTCAGACACTGACTTTTCCCTTTCCCGTTAGCTGGTCCCAAAGTATTTCCCCCCTTTGGAATTTTTCACTGCAGAATCCTTTGTGCATAGATAGGTTCGAGAATCCATTTAATGACCATGAACGTGTAAGTCATCATCGTTTCCTAGTTGAGTAAACTGAGTACTCAAGGGAAACATTTCCGGAATAGAGTACAGCTATCTGTAATCAAGACTACAAATTTCTGTTTAAATTTGCCACATGTCATTAAATCCAGTTAAAAAACAACAACAACCAAAACAGGATATTAATATGATGATGAGAAGAAACAGAAAGCAGGCGACAGGAACGCTATTGCCGGCCTGAGTTTTGCTGGGGTGCTGGGGCGGAGACCTTGCCGGAAGACCACGCAGCCCATGGCCGAAGACTTGGAGAGTACAACCCCAAAACACCTCCCTTCAGCATTCCTCTGATTATCTGAAAAAAAGACCAAACCAAAACACAGGTTCCTCTTTTTTCTTCCAAAATCATCAAAAAGGGAAACATTAAAAGTAATGAAAAGATTGTGTTATGTCCAGAATTCCTGGAAAGATATACACTGAGAGGTCAGAAGACCAAATGTTAGCGCTAATTCTCCCATGAATTCCATCAGAGAGACAGATAAGTCTGGGGATCTCACGTGCAGCACGGTGACTGGAATTAATAACACTGTCTCACATACTCTCTGAGAGAGTACATTATAAATACTCGCACTATAAAACAGTTGTAACCATGTGCGGTGATGGGTGTGTTAAATACCTCATTGTGGTAATCATTTCATAATGTGAATTTGCACCAAATAAAAAATCCCATCAGAATATAAACTCCAGCCCTGACCAGTTTGGCTCAGTGGATAGAACATCGGCCTGTGGACTGAAGGGTTCCAGGTTCGAGTCTGGCCAAGGGCATGTACCTTGGCTGCGGGAACATCCTCAGTGGGGGTGTGCAGGAAGCAACTGATGGATGTTTCTCTCTTCCATGTTTCTAACTCTCTCTCCCTCTCCCTTCCTCTCTGTAAAAAAAAAAAAAAAAAAAAAAAAATCAATAAAATATATTTTTTTTAAAAAAGAGTATAAACTCTATGCGGGGCCTTTGTCTTGTTCACTTCATCACCAGCCCTTGGAATAATGCCTGGCATATAGTACATGCTCAATAAATATTAGAATGTGTGAATGAATGCATAAACTGTGTAATCTGTTCAGTCCACTCCTCTTCTAGCCAAACCTCACCCAACACAGGGCTGCAATGGGCCATGTCCTGCTTCACGAGCAACATTACATTCTATCTCCCTGGGCCCAGGGCCGGGTCAGTGACTGTAAGGGACAAGCTCCCAGAAGCTCCAAACTACTTGCTGCTAGAACACTAAAGCCTTTTTGAGTCGCCCTACTGCCTAATCCGAGGTCACCATCGTAGTTCCAAGTAGCATCCTGCTCCTGTTCCCTTCTAACCCTAGGAAAGCTGTCCAACTCCATCTCCTTTTCTCCGTCTGCTTGCTCCCAGGCCCAGTTCTCATATGTGTGTGGCTTTCCACTGCATTGGACTACATTTCCAGGCTCCTGATTCAGAAGAGGCCTGGGCCTCTCAGTCCTCTGAGGTTTCCTGAGTGAGTCCTACAGGAAAGGGGACTTACTCTCCACAGTCAGGCTGCCGTCCACGGAGCTAGACTGCCCATCCCACTGACCAGAAACACCAGCTAAACTTACTCCTTCATTTACTGCTCAGACTGTGTGGCCATCTGGTACCAGCAGCTAATCATTAGAAGATGATCGAGAGAAAGAAAAATGTAGTTTACATCTTAGGTCGCTCTTCTGGCTGAGGTGTTCATTTTATACCTTCACAGTTAGAATTAAAAGGGAGAGAGAGAGAGACAGACACATACGGGTACTTGAGTTTTTTACATATTTGTGAAATTTGGTTTCTTTTGTTAAATAAATCAACAGAAATGTCTTCATTCCTCAAATATTAAACTGTTCAATTTAGCAACATCCCTTCTTCAAATATTAAGCTAAATTGAGAGGCTTCTCCTTTTCTAGGCTTTACAAACATTTGATTTAATCAGATTTATTTAATAAAAGAACAATACAACTATCTGAAAAAATCAAAATAAATTACTGATGCAAAATATACTAAGAACATAACTCCCTCCTCTTCTTGAGCCCTGGGGAATATCTGTTAAGATTACATCACACAAAAAAACGCTTCTTTTTTTTTTTTTTTTTAATTTATCTTTATTGTTCAGATTATTACAGTTGTTCCTCTTTTTTTCCCCCATCGCTCCCCTCCTCCCATTTCCCACCCCAACCTCTGTCCTTGCCCCCCCACTGTCCTCATCCATAGGTGTACAATTATTGTCCAGTCTCTTCACGCATCCCCAACACCCTTAACCCCCAAAAATTGTCAGTCCACTCCCTTTCTATGCCTCTGGTTCTATTATTCACTTGATTCTTAGATTCACTCGTTGATATATATTTGTTGTTCATAATTTTTACTTTCCTTTTTCTTCTTCCTCATTCTCAAAGGATACCTTTCAGCATTTCATATAATACTGGTTGGGTGGTGATGAACTCTTTTAGCTTTTTCTTGTCTGTGAAGCTCTTTATCCGACCCTCAATTCTGAACGATAGCTTTG
>PVJC01054664.1:0-10425 GCA_004026665.1 Murina feae | reverse complement strand
TTTCTTTCTTTCTTTCTTTCTTTCTTTCTTTCTTTCTTTCTTTCTTTCTTTCTTTCTTTCTTTCATAAACCCTTGAACCCTTGTGTTGAGGGCCTGACTGCAAATTGAATGGACAATACCTTGGTGCATGGGATGCTCCAACCAACTGAACCACCTAACCAGGGAGGGCTTTTCCATATTTCTGATTCCAGGCTCAATATAGGTAACAAAAATTAGTTTATCAAATCTTAATTATCATTAGGAGGAGGAGTGACTAGGAGATTAAATGTATGACAGATTAAATGATAGTTCTTTACTAGTGATCCTGAGAAATTATATCTATGACCTCACTGGGATACTTCCAGCTACAGTTAGTAACAAGTTGGTGGAGGGAAATTTTCTTGAACTATTCTTGCAACTTTTCTGTAAGTTTGAAATTATTTCAACATAAAACATCAAACTTAAAGTTTCTGGAACCTAGAATGAATGAAATAAATATATTGATCTATTTCTATCTGGTACCACATGCACAGTGTAAATATATTTTACTTATATACCCTTATCAAAGTATATTCAACTTTCTCTGGATATTATTCCAACATGATGGTTTATCCTTCTAAACCTGTAGGAAGTTAAAAGAAGCAAATAAAATTTGAGAGTGGTGATATTTAGCAACTTAATAGCAATGAGAAGTAGAGGAGAAGGGAAAAATCCATGTACTAAAACATGTAGAGGCAAGCAGCCTCCAAATACTTCAATAGCCCCTTGGGCATGGCTGTTTTGGAGCATTGTAAAATTGTTGAATAAATGAGTTTACATTGATGAAGGAATTTATATATGTGAAGCAATTAGAACAGTGTCTGGCACCTGGTGAGCACTAAATCAATATTAGCTATTAGGCTTATCATGACATTTTTGTGTTGTCACACACAGGGTAAATTCAGCGATTTTCTTCCTAGAAAGCAAGACACTTTGCAATATGTTGTGCTGGATGAACTGTTGAAGGAGGTTAGTGAAACCTTGCTGACTCCCATGTGCTCTTGAGAACATGGACTCAATTTTTCCTCCACCTCTCCTCAACTGGTTCTCTGTAACTTCTGTAGTATGTTTTGCTAGGGAACTTTCCCCGGTGGCAATAGTAGCTGTGTGTATAGAGAGGATGCTCTGTAGCTCATCTTAAAAAATAATCATATATGGACTATCCCAGATGGTTTGAAAGCAACTTAGTGGGGCAGAGGAGAGGAAGGGGGTTGAAGGGAAGAGGAAGGAGTGGAAATGGGTGATAAGAAAGCTAGCCCTTCGCTATCTAGAAAACTCAGCTATTCACAATGAGTCATTTCCTTCAAGTTCAGCTGGCATCTAGGACTTCACCCCAGTGACGAAACGAAAGGCTTGTCTACTGAGGGAACTTCAGGGCACAGGGAAGCAGGAGTAAATAAAGGAACACAGGCCCTCCCACCTCCCAGCCCGCAGCACACCCATGCCTTTCTTCCCTCTCAGGAGTTCATCTCCTAAACTGTAAGAGTCCCTATGAGACTTGCAACCAAGGGAGCAATGGCCAGTGGCAGCTGGTTCTGGGCTAAGCCCCTGAACCTGCCTCCAAGGCCCAATTTTCTCTGACTTTATAGTGAGCTAAAAGCAGCCCTGCTTTGTCTCACTGCTGTCACTGTGACTTTTACTTCTCAGTGAGTCTGTGGGTATGGAAGGTCACCAGGGTGAAACTGGGAAAACAAGGACCTTGCCCAAGGGTAACCTTTCCTCCCCTAGCACATTGTTGGTCATGTGGCTTGGAGCCTCCCCTGACCTTTCCTCCCCTGACATGTTGCTGGTCATGCAGTACATCCTCTTAGAGGAGTAACAAGGGGCCAGAGAGTGTCCTCATGCTACCCCATACAAGCTCTAGTACCACCACTCCCTTAAGCATTAATCCCCAGGGATAACATCTAGGCTTCAGTTGTCTTTCAGTTCCAGGCCCAGAAAAGCAGCAAAACCAGACAGCAATGCCAAGCTGACTTCAGGACCAACTGCATTGACTAATGTCCACCTGCTGAAAGAACATACCTAGAAAGCTGATGAATATTCTATTGAGATCCTCCCCTGGGGCCTCCCCTAAACAAATGTGAGCCTTTCCCTCGCCTTTCTACTAGGCATGTTTTCCTTCTCTCCCTCCCCTCCCCTCTCCTCTCCTTTCCTCTCCTCTTTTCTCCTAAGCTCCAAGAGCACCCTTTTGCCTCTGTAACTTGTTTCCTGAACCCATTTCTTCTACCACTCACTTTACTTCTGTGACTTTCTAAATAAACTTTCTCTTATATTTTGAAACTTACCTCTGTATTCTTTCCTAGCCAGAACTCAAGTACTGAGTTTGCTAATGTACTGAGGTTGCTAAACCAAGTTCTGCTGTAGCTCCATTGGTCTAACACCTGGAGCTATTCTTGTGGCCACCAACAAGTTTACACAGCCCAGTGTGGCTCACTTTCTTATAACACTAGAGGCCCAGTGCATGAAATTTGTCCATGGGAGGGGACAGGGTCCCCTCAGAATGGCCTGCACCCTCTCCAATCCAGGACCCCTTGGGGGATGTCCAACTGCTGGCAGTCTGACATCCCTTTTGAAATCTGGGACCACTGGCTCCTAATTGCTCACCTGCCTTCCTGATCACTTCTAACCACCTCTGCCTGCCTGCCTGATCTCCCCTAACCTGCTGCCTGCCTGGCTGATACCTCTAACTGCTCTCCCCTACTGGCCTGATTGCCCCTAACTGCCTCTGCCTACTGGCCTAATCGCTCCTAACTGCCTCTGCCTTGGCCCCCGCCACTGTGGCTTTTTCTGGAAGGACGTCTGGAAGATGTCCAGTCTATCCAAGCTAATTAGCATATTACCCTTTTATTAGTATAGATGTCTAGAGAGCCCAAAGCAGCCCCACCTAGGCTCTTTCCCATTGCTTCTTCTATCCTTTCTTGTTTCACTGTCCCCACCTTTAATAAATGTACTCTCAAAAAATAAAATAAAATCTAATCTAATAAAAGAGTAATATGCAAATTAACCGCCACTTTGAGATACCCAAGCCACGCCCACCAGCCAAGCCACGCCCCCAGCCAATCAGAGTGGCTGTATGCAAATTAACCCAGCCAAGATGGAGGCTGGCAGCCATGGAGCTAGAGAGAACAGGAGGCTTCCATTGCAACTGCCTGCCTAGGCTGGCTGGGCCTCTGCTCAAGACAACAATGTTTCAATTATAGAAGCCACAGAGCTGAAGCAAACAGAAGGCTTCCTTGCCTGCTCAAGGCAACAAAGTTTCAATTATAGAAAATAAATAAACCTCAGAACCTGATTCCAATCAGCCTCGCTGGGACCTTGGGTCAATGGGAGCTGTGGGCAGCCTGAAAATGGCCCTCAGACCCTCACCCAGGCTGGCCACACCCCCATGGGGTGACAGTTCCCACTGGGGGGCTTGGCCATCCTGTAAACAGCCATCAGCCCCTCACCCAGGCTGGCCAGGCATGCCAGCAGGTGGACATCCCCCGAGGGGTCCCAGACTGCAAGAGGGCACAGGCCTGGCTGAGGGACCTCCCCTCCCCCGAGTGCACAAGTTTTTGTGCACTGGGGCCCTAGTAAAATAAAATAAAATAAAATAAAATAAAATAAAATAAAATAAAATAAAATAAAGGAACACAAGTGTTTGAGTATTGGCTTTAGACTTAAAAAAGTATATATTTTATTGATTTTTTACAGAGAGGGAGAGGAATAGAGAATTAGAAACATCGATGAAAGAGAACTATCAATTAGCTGTCTCCTGCAAACCCTCTACTGGGAATGTGCCTGCATGCCCTGACCAGAATCGAACCTGAGACCCTTTAGTCTGTAGATTGATGCTCTATCCACTGAGTAAACCTGGTTAGGGCTTAGACTTTTTTTTCAGTGCTTAAGGCAAATCAGTCTCATTGGACCTTTCTTGCTCACCTATAGCTGGGAAATGAGTACTTCCACCAGGTCCTATTGATGTCACAGGGCTGCTGTGAGGCTCACAGACCACAAGCACATACCCTTTAAAGTGCAGTGTAAATTGAAGGGGTGATTTTCAAGTGAAATGGTGAAATACAGAAAGCCTTTTACAGACTCCTGGCTTTCTCCCTGAGCGATCTGTACAAGTTACTTAAAGTCCTTAAATCTCAATCTGCTCATCAATTCTGTGATTTGATTTGCTGTGAAGACTGGATGAGATAAAAGCACACAAGTCACTTACACAGCATCAGTTCCAAGTGAGCTCTCAGCAAATAGCCATTATCATTCCTCCAGTGTGTAGGGTATACACTAACCCCTCCTATTTGTTCATTCATGACTTTATTTTTGTTCATATTTATGTGTGGGTTTATCATGTCCTACTTGACATGTAAGGAGGCACAAAGAAAGTGAGAGAAATATAAGGGATAATTTGAGGAGGTCATCTGTGGTGACCACATTTTCTGGCCCAAGAACCAGAATGCATGACAGAAACATGAGTACATATTAGGGGATCATGGGACAGGATATTTGAAATTGGGTTGCCTCAAACAATCTGGGTTTTGTTGTCAGGGTAGATGATGTGGAAGAAAAGAGAAAAAAGGAAAGATTTGGGGTTGGGAGAAAGAAATAGAAACCTAGGAGGAATTCACCTCTCCAGCCACTGGAGGATGCTCTGGCTTTTCTTATAAGTAGCTCCTTGAAGCCAACATGCTTTGCCAGCCAGGCAATCTCACCCTGAACACTGCAGAGCCAGAATATGAGGAAATGTGATGAAAGGAGAAAACCATAAACACAGAGCTACCCATCCATCCCTGCCAGGAGTCGAACAGACCAGGACGAGGGGATCTCCTCTGAGAACAACCCGGATGTTCTTTATGAAAGTCTAGTGAGGCAGTAGGTGGGCTAAGCCACAAGACACCTGAACTTTACAGAACTCAGACTTCCTCCTCATTAGCAAGCATAATGGGAACCTAAATACCTCAGAGGGTGAGGTGTCAAATTCACACCGAGGTGCAAATGACTAACAGGAGGTATTTTCTTGACAGCTAACTTTCCTGAGACACAGAAAGGAAATAAATCTATTTCCTTCTAAAACCCTGTTTCTAATTAGAAACAGTTCCACTCTGGGGAAAATGCAAAACAAAACAAAAAAAATATGTGAAAAATGCCAGAGTACTCTTATTCCCACAATCCATAGATAACTTCTGCTGATTTGGTGAATTCATTTTCAGTTTTAAGATTTGCCACTGCAGGTATAGAATAAGTTTATAAGACAAAACATTTAAGAACAATATTAATTTTTAAGCTCTAGTAGATTAAATATTAATTGTTTTCAATTTGGCAAATGCATTAAGGTACAATAAGGAAACAAAAAATTTTTCCAAAATCTCAACAGAGATAGAATGATATTCTGCTATTTTATCTTCCATTTTTTCTCTCGGTATAAAGATTCCCACATGTTTTTATGAAAATTAGAATCATACTGTATGTGCTACTTTGTAGCCTGCTCTTTTTAACTTAGGAATATTTCATAACTATTTCTCCATTCATTAAATATTTGTAAATGCAAATCATTTTAGATAGTTGAAGTATTTTATTATGTGAATAAATCACTGGGTAACCAATTAGAAAAGGGACATTTAAAAAATATGCAGGAAAAAAAGTTTTCTAGTACCTCTAAACATTTGGAAATAACCACTTCGATCCAAACAACTGTAAAGTGTGTTTACAAAACAAGGTTCAGTAAAGCTGTTCAAATAGGAGACAGTAAAAATAAAAACCAAACACAGCTAAAATAATAATAAGAAAATAAACAAAAGCAATACAAACATTTTTTTACACAAAGGTTATAATTTAGTTTTCTTTTAACAAATTAGTCTCTGTCCAGTGAGCCTACCAGTGAAAGGCTTTAGTATTAATACCAGTATTTATCCTATAAGCTCTCAAACCCAATGCACTCCAAACCAACCTGTGTTCTTTCTTATCCCTGATGCTGTTGTAATAACCTGGTTATCTAATCTAATAAAAGAGTAATATGCTAATTGCACCACTCTGCTACATCCCAAGCCACAGTCACCAGCCAATCAGAGCGACTACATGCAAATTAATCCAACAAAGATGGCAGCCGGCAGCCACAGAGCTAGAGCAAACAGGAGGCTTCGTTGCCCTGGCAATGGAGGAAGCTGCCAGCCTAGGCAGGCTGTGTCCTTTGCTCAAGGCAACAAAGTTTCAATTATAGAAGATAAATAAACCCCAGATACCTGCTTCCAGCCAGCCTCACTTGGAGCTTGGGTGGCTGGGGCTGTGGCCAGCCTGCAAACAACCATCAGCCACTCACCCAGGCTGGCCAGGCATCCCAGCAGGGACCCCCCACCCTGAGGGGTTGTGGCCAGCCTGTACACAGCCATCAGCCACTCACCCAGGCTGGTCAGAAACCCCATCAGCGACCCCTATCCTGAAGGGGGTGTGGCCAGTCTGAAAATGGCTCTCAGCCCCTCACCCAGGCTGGCCAGGAACCCCAGTGGGACACCCTCCCCCTGATCTGTATGTTCAGCTACCATTGTCATGGGCAGCAGCAGTTCACCCCAGACAAATCCTTCAGGGCAAACCAGTTGGCCCCCACCCATGCACCAGGCCTCTATCCTATATAATAAAAAGGATAATATGCAAATTGACCCTAACAGCAGAATGACTGGGAATGACTGGTCACTATGACACACACTGATCACCAGGGGGCAGACATTCAATGCAGGAGCTGCCCCTGGTGGTCAGTACACTCCCACAGGGGGAACTCTGCTCAGCCACAAGCCAGGCTGAAGGCTGCCAGGACAGTGGTGGTGGTGGGAGCCTCTCCTGACTCCTCAGCAGCACTAAGGATGTCCAACTGCAGCTTAGGCCTGTTCCCTGCTGGCAAGTAGACATCCCCTGGAGATTCCCAGACTGCCAGAGTGATGTCTGACTGCCAGCTTAGGCCCAATCCCGCTGGGAGCAGGCCTAAGCCAGCAGGTGGACATCCTCTAAGGGTTCCCAGACTGTGAGAGGGCACAGGTCAAGCTGAGGGACCCCCTCTCCAAGTGCACAAATTTTTGTGCACCGGGCCTCTAGTCTATATTATGAAAGGCCTGTGACCCTAACACTGTAATGACCAAAGTCTGGCACAGGTAGGTGGCACCTCAAGATTTCATGTACTTGGCTTCTAGTTATTTAATAGGAAAGAAGGGAAGGGAAGACTAGACAATATAGGCATACCATTTCTACAGCTTTGCTAATTTAACACTCTCCAAGTCTGTTCCTGCTGGTCAGTGGGGGAAGGGACTGGACAAAGGCAGTTTAGACACATGCCCTGTGAGGTCTGAGTGACCTGGGAAGGTACCTATTTGTCTGTCACACTTGGGAACAAATTAGTGATGAGCATGGCCACTGCAAGAGTGAAACATGAATATGTAAACTTCCAAACAAAGGAAGGTCCCTTTCTCTCTCTCTCTCTCTCTCTCTCTCTCTCTCTCTCTCTCTCTCTCTCTCACACACGCACACACACACATACACACCCCTCTTGGGACTCCTGTTGCAGGGGGATGCTCTCCTTGCACCCACATGACCATGTGGGACTCCCACAATGGACTAATGGACTTTAATTAGCGTGGATGCTGAGCTACACCCGGTTGCAATGTGGAACAGAAGCTCTGGACCCTGGCCTTGCTTATAGCTTTCCTGGAACCCCAACTGTACCTTTTTTAGGACTGGCTTAAGGGGGATGGGACCTTGGAACCCAAGAAATGTAACTCCATACAACTTCCCATGGGGGCTTCTGAAAATTCTTATTTTACCGGTACTCTTCATGAGTGAGGGAGGAATTTGATTCTCTGGTAACATCCCCATACCTGCTCTGCTTTCTGTCTCATTAGGGATTGCTGCTCCCTTTCTTCAAATTGCCTAATCCTGAAGCCAAAACTCCTGAGTCTCCCTTGGTTCTTTTCCTTCTTCAACCTGATACTTAGACAGGCCAGTAAGTCAGGACAAGTGGAATGGGAAAACTGAGGTAGAGAGCTGAATAAGCTGACAGAGAAGGCCATCTGCCTAGAAGCAATATCTATGCTTCAGTTATATTTCAGCTCTAGTCCAAGACGAATAGCAAAACCAGGAGGGCAACACCAGGATCAGCTGCAGCGACTAAGGAGCCCCTGGCCTGACACTGACCAGTCAGTGAAGACCATGATCCTGAAGGAGCACATCTAGAAAACTGGTGAATATTCTGCTGAAACTCTCCCTTGAGACCTCCCCTAATTCCCATCTGCAAGAGAGATAAAAGCCTCAAGAGTAAGGACCCAGGGCATGCTCTCCTTCCCAGGAGCACACCTGTGCTTTCCCCTCTTCTTTCCTCACAGGCATGCATCGCCTAAACTCTAAGGGACCTCATGAGGCTTGCAACCCGGGTGGCAATGGGCAGCAGTAGTTCACCCCAGACAAACTCCCTGAACCAGTCCCCAAACCCCTCTTTCTTTGACCTCTTAGTGAATCAAAAAAGACCAGCCTAGGCTCATTTGTCCAGTGCTTTCTGGTTTTACTGTCCCCTGTTTTAATACATCTCCTCTAAAATTCACCTAGACTTATATTATGAAATCTTTCTCGCATGAAGTCAAGAACTCATAAACCACGGGCCCTGCTCTAGGCAGACCCGTGTGAGTGTCCCATGTCCCATGCGGTTCAGGGTTCAGGCTCTCGAGAAGGGGCTGCACGCAAATGACAGAAACAAGACAAGAATAATTTGGAAATTGGGGGTCCAGGCAGGAGCCCAAAACAAGAGGAAGGACTCCACTTGAGCTCAGGCCTTGCCATCCTTTTATTCAGTTTAAGATACACCTATAGCCCTTAGGCAGGCAATTTCCAGTAACAGACTATCTTATCAGTAAGGATTTACGTGACTATCTGGTGGGGAAGTTGCTTCAGCTACCATTGTCAGTGGGTGCATAGTTCTGACCTTTACCAAGGCTTAGGGGTCACCAGTATTCTGGGCTCCTTGTCCACTCCTCTCTGCTAGTGAAGACGATAGGCAATAAAAATACAACAGGTCACCAAATTGAGTTCAGTCACCAATGGTTTAATCAACCATGCCTCTGCAATGAAGCCTCAAAAACCCCAGATGTTCAGGGTTTAGAGAGTTTCTGGGTTGGTGAGCATGTGGCAGCATAGGCAGAGTGGAACACCCAGAGAAGCATGGAAGCCCTGCTCCCCTCTCCACATGCCTCATCTTATATATCTCTTTTTTCCTCCTGTTGGTTCAGATCCTTTATTATTCTTTGTAATGATTGGGAAGTGGAAACCTCTGATTTATTGCCAGATGGTCAGAAGCACAGGTAGTCACCCAGGATGTGATTGACATCTGGGGTGGGGATGGTATTGTGGGACTGAGCCCTTGCCCTGTGGATCTGATGCCATCTCCAGGTAGACCATGTCTGAATTGAGCTGTGGGGTAGGACACCCCACTGGTGTCAGAGAAGTGCTTGGTGTGGGTAAAGAACCCCAACGTCAGAACTGGTGTCAGAATCATAGTGAAGATGCTCCAACAACACTATAGAGATACCCAAATGGCAAAGATCTGAGGCTCCCTGCCAAAAGCCAGCAAGGAACTGAGGCCTTCGAACAGCCAGGTGAGGTGAATAAGCAACCTAAGAAGTAGATCTTCCAGCTCCAGTCAAATCTAGGATGAAACTGCTGGATCAGATGATAATTCTACTTTAGCTTTTTGAGAAACTGTCAAAGTGTTTTCCACAGTGGCTGCACGATTTTACATCCCCGCCAGCAATGCATGTGTTGTACCCAGATGTTGTGGTCCCCAAAGACTATGAGTGAGCCCCCAAACCGTTGCAAGAACATGAGAGCTTTATTATACAAGTTAACTTGGACTCCCCGCTTGCCTGCCGCACAATGGCGCGATGGAGGAGGAAGTGCTGGTTTCAGGCAAACCAAAGTATTTATAGGGCCGGAAGTAATGGGTGGGGTAACGCGTGTGGCCCCTGTTGATTGGTCAAGGGAAGGTCCTTGCCTGGGCATTTCCTGTGCATCCCTATTGGCAGATCTTCACTCTCGCACCGCCCTTCTGCCCTTACATTCCCCCCTTGGTTTTATGTACATGAGTCAAAGCATTGACTCTTCTGGGTACTCCTTTCCCTCAAGGTCCTGAGGGGGAAGAATTTTGTTCATTCACCTTTCCCCCAAAATTCAAAACATGTTCCTTGCTGCATGGAGCAGAGCTTCCTTTTCTGTGCCCCGCATACGAGGAAGAGGGCCTGAGGTGCCCTCCGTAGCAGGGCCCCCACACTCCTGCCAGGTACTTCCTGTCAAGCAGATGTCCTCTAGCTTTAACAGGTCTGAGGTCGCAATGGAATCCTGGCCTCGCCCTCCAAAAGACCAGCCCCCAGCCCGGGGCTCTCCCCGGGCACCAAA